>CAUJNA010001380.1:432245-452245 GCA_963377175.1 Effrenium voratum | reverse complement strand
AGAGCAGTGTGTTCAAGGAGATGGCCAGGGTCTGGGTGAGCAACCTAAGTAAGTGGTCAGCCAATTTGGGCCCAAGCGATTGCATGGCGGGATGGGGCGGCAAAGTCGACTTGTCAACGCGATTCGCCTTAAGAAGTTGGAGGATGACTATGATGACGGGCCGTTCATTGACTACATGTTGCGCGAGGTGGCTCGAAGGGGGATGCTAACCAGCGAGGTGGCGCAGGCCGAATTTGCCAAGGAGTGGCCCACGGTTGAGATTCTCCGGCAAGACTGTTGTTGTTCCTGTGGTCTGGGCGAAAAGTTTGCCCGTTATTTGGCCCCGTGCGCTGGCCGCATCCGTGGATGGATGGATGGATGGGTGGGTGGGTGGATGGATGGATGGATGAGTGATGGATGGATGGATGATTGATGGATGCATGATTGCTGAATGAATGGATGGGGCGCGGGCCGATGGGCGGGCAGGTGGGCGCGGCGTGGGTGGGGCGAGGGACCGGCGGGCGGGGGCAAGGGAGGGGGTGGGAGGGGGCGGTTGGTGACAGCGAGCGTGGCGGGGGCGCGGTTTATTGTTCTTGCTGTTTGCCTGGCGGCTTACCGGGCTTGTCTCTCGCTGGCCGCAACGCTGGCTCGACCCGGCTGTCTGTCTGGTGATGGTGCAACGGTGGCGTTCAATGATCTGGCTGCCGAAGGATGATCTGACATGCTGGTCTGGCGGGCTCGGTGGTTGGATCTGGCAATGGTCTCGTGAATCTTCTGGCAGTCGATCGTTCGAAGGTTGTGGTTCATCAGGCGGATCTGATTCGCCGTGACGGGCATAGGCTTGATTGCCTGTGCCTCTATCATTGCCATGTGAACTGATAATCGCGTAGTCGCGTGCAATTGATCAAACTCATCCCAGTCGCACTTGTACACGGGCGTGACCCAAACTCTAGTCAGCTGATCGGGTTGCCACAGGAAGACGCGCGCGTCATCTGGTGGGTGGTGATGTGAGTGGCATGTCGAGGCCAATCGTGCATAGGTCGAGCGTTTTGCGTATGTGGACGGCGCGCAAGAAGTTCTCAGTTTGGCCGCGCATCGTTTGGATCTTGGTGAAAAGGATAATTTCTGTGCCTCGTATGGCTCAAAGATGTCTTGCAAAAGGTACAGTGACGCAAGATGATGTGTGCGAGGTGGCAGAACTGGCAGGGGCACACCTACATTCTGCTTCCGAACGCGCCTGCGTTGCCTTCCAACGGCTGATGCTCACGTTGCACTGATTGGGCGAAATTTACCGTTTTCGACAATTTCAGGCATCGGAATCCTGATTCAGGATCCTTCAGTCCATATGCACAGAAATGAGAATCGCCCCAGGTCACTGATGAATCTGAAAGAAGCTGCTGCGCGCAGATACCGGGTTCTGGATAATGTTGAAGTATCTTGTGCTGCAACTACTATCTTGTCATTGATGCTACAACTCAACCCTTGCTATATATCGCTTTCGCTTTTCCCAAGTCTTCTGTTGGTCTTGCTGGATGTTCGGCATATTCGAACATGGTCCGCGTACCGGTGCCATGAGGGTGACATCCGGCGCCTGTTCTTTGATGATCTCCATGACCATGTGTTGTCCCACGAAGGTCATGACATCAAATCCGTTTCTGATGTCAACGGGAGTTCCAACCTGCAATCCTGTTAACCCTGTGAGCGCGCGGCGCTGACTGCCCAAGAACACGGTTTCCCTTTTCTAACACAGTTCCAATGTGCTTGTTGTGGAGTTGGAGAGAGGTCTTCCACAAACATTTTCAGTGGCTTCACGGCTTAGGAGTTGGTCTCAATGGACGGGAGGCTGACGGTGGCATGGGTGTCTCTTTCTTCTGCCCTGGTTTGTCATGTTTACCTTGGTGAGTCAAGCTCCTACATAGAGGCCTACCAGTGATCCTTCTAAGGAAACGACTTTTCCTTTCAACCATTTGCCTCATTGCTTCCGCCGGAATAAATTGGATTTGTTTCCTTGCCATGGAGCACCGTCTCCTGCTGAAGAGGCTTGGGGCTCATTCTGAGATTTTGGGCAAGATCTCTTTTGATGTCTTCCGGCTGGCGGGCTTACCCAACCGGCTTCGACATCTCGACGCGTGCTTCTGTCAATTCCTCATCCGTCTCGTTGATGGTGAGTTGTGTTGGTGTCACAAGATCGCATTGAATGAGATCTGCTGGTCGTCTTCCAAACGCTAGCTCCAATGGTGCTACCACTGTAGGTGACTGTCTGATTTCTGACTGTTGCAGCGGCCTTGACAACTTGTCTGCAGGTGACATTCTTGAGCATAGCAGGCGCTGTTCCTACTCTGATGGAACTCAGCATGATCTTGAGCTGCGCCTTCAAGAATCGCACAGCTGTTTCCGCGCGGTTCGGCCATGGTGTGTTCGGCCCAAGCGAAACGGGTGTGCTGTCAAGGTACTGATAAAGGGGTTCCCATGTGTCTGTCACGACGGCCTGATCTCCAACGACTGTTTGGGGCTGCAAGAGGTACGGGCCGAAATAGTTCCTGAGGACGGTGATGTTCTCCAGTTCTTGCGTTGTGTTCACCGCCGCCGCAGTGAGCAACGTCGTTGCTCCATCCAGAACGACAACTACGATGATATGTTCTCCAGTTCCGAGAGGAACTTGGCAGTGATCAATAAAAGCCATTACACCGAAGGTATCTTATCAAAGTCCACTCATTCTGCTTCTTGGTGGTGCTTGCTTAGCTGGCTGCTTGGCAAACTTCACGTCTACTTCGAGCCTTCTCGAAGAGGTCGTAGCCTGATTTTGGTAAGTGAAGCGCTCGTGTTCGAAACCGAAATGGGTCGGTATTCCTGTAACGGTGCTGGAGGTGAAGCTTCTTCAACTCACCTAGCTGCGACAATCGCTTGATGGTTCTGCCTAATCCAAGTGGAAGTGACGTTGGCTCATCAACTGATGCTGCAGGAGGATCTGGCCTTGTGGTCGACCGGCCCGATTTGTCGATTATCCTGTCCGCTGCTGATCCTGACTAGGTTTCTTCTTCATCCTTTAGAGAATTCTCTTCAAATTTGAAGGCGAGCTTGCCTCTCCACAGGTTCACCATCTGGTGTTCCTTTTGTTGCGCCTATCAAATGTGTGTTGCGTTCTCGGCTGATCTTGGACCGATTGGACATTCCTTCCCTCCTTTCGGTGCGAACAGCGCTGTGAGCGCGAGTGAGTTGTTTGTTCTTCTTATCAAGAACCCAACGATCCTGCTTCACTGATCCAATGATCTTGGGAGTTGCTGTGCCCTCTGTTGCTGAAGACGTGGAAGCACATACAACTTCTGATGTCGTAGGTCTGATGGAGGATTCTGCAGCTTTGCCGCGCTTGCAAGGTTGACGAGAGGACCTGGCGCAAGGTCCAGTTGACCTTGGCTGATTCCCCCTTCGCAAAGTTTCTTCCTTGGTCCGATGGCCGGTGTAATCGCTGGATCGTGCACCAGCTTCCCATGTGTGCATCCGTTGCCGAGGGTTGCAAAAGTCGTTGTCACACTGTCTCGTGGGTTTATGACCGGCGCCATTAGTTTTGTTGCTAGCTGGCTGCGGTTGGTCGTCGCTGAGAGGTTGTGAGCAGAAGCTGTATCATCGTGGATCAGCTTGTCTTTGGTGGTCTCATTGTCCTGATGTTGAGAAGCATCATGACTGGCCATCGTCGCATGGCCTTTGCCTGTTCCCCCATATGCCAGGCCGTAAGGATTCTTCCTGTTCGTTGACCGCATTGGCCTTGCCGCCTGCGCTGCTCCTTCAAAATGTCTTGAGACCGCCTCGTAGGCAGTTGCTGTTTTTGCCCTTTGATGCTCCTTTTCTTCGCGTTTGCATCGTGATGTTCGAGGACCCAGAGTGTCTCCTCATCCCCATTTCTGCTCCCCCTTCCGTCTTCGTCTTCAACCCCAAATCCTCTCCTTCGGACACCCCTTCTTCGAGGATGTAGAAGATGTTCTGCCGCGAGCCTCCGTGGGCAAAGTGAGGTCCTGGTCGCGACGAAGAGGTCTTGATACTCTGTTTCAGCATCTCGTACATGTAATTCTCCAACGGGGTGTTCCTTAAAGACATTGTGAAGAAATATGCAACGAGGCTGTGTCAGTGAGCGAAAACGCGTCTCGGTGTCTCCGCTGCGTTCCATTGCTGACACTGTGTGCGGCTCTTGTCTGCTTCGCGCCTTGCGCTGACGACGCCAAGCTTCATATCCGCTGGCTCTTGCTCCTTATGTGTTTGCAGACAAGCAGGCAGCGCTCAGGCAAGCCCAGTGCAAGAAACTGATCCACGAGTCGCAACAACGACATCAACAATAACAACAACGACAGCGACAACGACAACAACAACAACGACAACACCATCACCACCACCACCAACCAACCAACCAACCAACCAACCAACCAACCAACCAACCAACCAACCAACCAACCAACCAACCAACCAACCAACCAACCAACCAACCAACCAACCAACCAACCAACCAACCAACCAAACCAACCAACCAACCAACCAACCAACCAACCAACCAACCAACCAACCAACCAACCAACCAACCAACCAACCAACCAACCAACCAACCAACCAACCAACCAAACAACAACCAACCAACCAACAACAACCAACCAACAACAACCAACCAACCAACAACAACAACAACAACAACAACAACAACAACAACAACAACAACAACAACAACCAACCAACAACCAACAACCAACAACCAACAACAACCAACAACAACCAACAACAACCAACAACCCAACAAAAAACAACAACAACAACAACAACAACAACAACAACAACAACAACAACAACAACAACAACAACAACAACAACAACAACAACAACAAGCAACAACAACAAGCAACAAACAACAACAACAGCACAACAGCAACAACAACAACACAACAACAACACCACCAACAACAACAACAACAACAACAACAACAACGACAACGACAACGACAACGACAACAACGACAACGACAACGACAACGACAACGACAACGACAACGACAACAACAACAACAACAACAACAACAACAACAACAACAACAACACAAGCAACAGCAGCAGCAGCAGCAGCAACAACAACAACAACAACCGCAACAACAACAACAACACCAACAACACCAGCAACAACAACAACAACAGCAGCAGCAGCAACAACAACAACAACAACCGCAACAACAACAACAACAACAACAACAACAACAGCAACAGCAACAGCAACAGCAACAGCAACAACAACACCAGCAACAACAACAACAGCAGCAACAACAACAACAACAACAGCAGCAACAGCAACAGCGACAGCAACAACAGCAACAACAACAACAGCGACAGCAACAACAGCAACGACAGCAACAACAACAACCACAACAACCACAGCAACCACAACAACCACAACAACCACAACAACACCAACCGCAACCACATCCACAACCGCAACCACAACCGCAACAGCAACAGCAACCGCAACCACAACCACGACGACGACGACGACGACAACGACAACGACCACGACCACGACCACCACAACAACAACAACAACAACAACAACAACAACAACAACAACAACAACGACAACAACGACAACAACAACAACAACAACAATACCATCACCACCAGCAACAACAACAACGGCAAGAAGAGCTGCAAGATGCTGCAAGATGCTGCTCTGCGAAGAGGCTCCTTGCTCACGCGTGCAAAGAGCCGCTTACGCGGGTATTGTGGCGACGCACGTGTTTGCGGAAGGAAAGGCTTGAAGCTTTCAGCCAGGCAGGTGTCGCCAATTGTGCTGCAGTGGCAGGCCGCTGCTTTGTAATGCGCAGAGCGGGCGCTAGACCAGCTGCCACGACGAAGCCAGCCCGTCAGAATCGCACGTTTTTTCCAGGCTTTGCCACGAAGCGTCTCAGGGTCCAACGCCCCACCTGTGCAAGGTGCTTTTGAAAGACAGCTCCCATCAGCATCCCAAGCATCGCCCGCATTGCCCGCATCACCCGTGCAAGCCCGCAGGTCCACACGCGCAAGTCTGCAGACCCAAGCCCAGCCCCCAAAAACAAACACAAAAGCACCCGCCAAAAGCAGATGATACAGGTAATGCTCATCATTTTAATCTCCTCGTTTCCAAAAAACAGAGTGAGTTTCCTCAAGCAAGGCAGTTTTGCCGAAAAGCATCAGGTGGGAACAGAAAAAAACATGCCAAATGAAAGAGACATGCCACATGAAGATCCAGGCCTATATAGAAGAGAGGCAGGATACACAGCAGCACCAATAGGGCCGCTTGTGAGCCTTGAAAGGCACGCCTCAAAAAGGTTGCAAAGTGCTCCAAATTGCGACGGGTGTCAAACGTCACTTTTGAATCCTTTCCGGAAGGTAGAACTTAGTAAGTTTGCATTCTCAGACTTAGCTTCTGGGAGCAGCATGTGTGCCAGGAGCCGCTGTCCTTTGTGCGCCGAGTTCTGGTCTCGGACACCGCTCGGGCAGCTGCTGATCAGGCCCTGGTGCGCGAGCAACTTTTGTGGAAAATGTCCCGGCAGCTGCTGATGTGCCCGACTCCGGCACGCTGTGGCGGCTTTCAGGCGATGAAGAAGGTGCGGGCCGTGCTCCGCGCGGCCAAGCTACTGCAATCTAAAGTGAGCCTGCACTTGTTGCACCAACATGTGGAGGAGGCCATTAACCGGAGAGAGCTGCGCAGGCAGGAGGGCAGCTGTAGCCGACACCATCGGCTCAAAAACTTCTGGCCGCAATTCCACAACTCCTCCCGCTTTGGCACTTTGGTCGCGCGAAACTTGATTGGGGACCTGGTGCTGCCAGAGGTCAAGGGTGTGCACACTGCATCCAAGAAGGGCCAAGCTGGAAATCCCAAGAAGACGTTGGATTGGAAATCCCGGGGGGCGCGCAGCCACTGCTCGGCGGGATCCTGGAACTGGCTGCCCAAGTTGGAAGTGAGTGAGGCGAGTGCACTGAAGCAACAGTCCTCTTCCACTTCCCGATTGACCCCTTTGCCTGAGGCCCGCTCTCCTTATGCCAAGGAATCCAATGCCTGCGGCTTAGGTGGCTTCGTGAGGGACAAAACCGATATTTTCCCCAAGCTCGTTGCTGAGGGCAGGCCGCACTCCCTGCTTCCAAACAGTCAGGACGTTCCAGAGACAGCCCTTTTGCTGAAAGGGAAGTTCCAGCGCCCCTGGGATTCCGGGCACGTCGTCCAATCCTTGTCCACGAAGCAGTATTTGAGTGCGTGCAATCGAGAAGGGCTCTTACCATCAACTGATCCCTTCGTGACAGGCCACTCGGACTGCATCAATGCCAAGGCGCAGGGCCTGTCCGACCGAGACCTCTTTGCCATCTGCGAGATGCTGGAGATGGGCTCCCCTTTGCGTGAATTGGACCTGGAGGGCAACGCAGGGATTTCCGAGCGGGCCTTTCTGCACCTTTTCAAGCACTTGCAGGCTGTGAACCCAAATGGATTTGCATGAAAGTGTCAACCATGCTTTCACCCATGTACTGTTGCCCCGCACCATTCCAATCTGCAGGATTCTAGAATAGGGAATTCAGTTGTTTGATTTGTTTCGGGAGTTTTGTTTTGCTGGGAACGGAATTGCAAGCTGTGTTTGCGCCGATTCGGCGGCCAAAACAGGTTAAGCTCCGCAAAATTGCTCCGAGTTTAAGACTTTGGAAGGTCCAGGACTTTGGCAATGATGCGATCTCTAATAAGTCTGACAGAAAGTCTCTAATTTGCCCTCAAAAAGTCCGCGCCCAAGTGTAACCCTCAGGCCAAGCCCGCGGAGGCGCGGAAGGTTTGCGAGTTGGAGAAGCTGAGCCTGGCAGGCTGCGTCGGCCTGGTGCAGGATGAGCCCTTTGCTGGTCTGATACAACTCATCTCCTGTGCCATGGCATGAATCCATGTCACTGTGCTATCTAGGATTGTTGCTGGAACAGCGCGACTAAGGCGCGAAATCTACTAGGGTCGCTACAAGGGTCGAACTGCGGCTGACCAGGCAGACGGTTTTTGCTCCCTTGAAGCCCCAGACTCTTTAACCATTAATCAGGGTTTTTGCAGGATCTTCTTCCATTGACTCTACGAGGAGGTGTTGCTTTCAGATCAGCTCAAAGATCTCCAGGTCCGCGGCTGGACGGCCTGCAGATCCTCAGCTTATCGGGCTTGCCCATCGGCGTGAAGTGGCAGGTACCTTTGTGCAAGGCCCTTCGCAGCCACGTGTCCATCCGCCAGCTGTCGCTGGCGGACACCGGGCTCGGCACCCACTCCTCCTGCGAAGATGACACCACCATGGTGTGGCTCACCTCAAAATCCGAGAGAAAGAGATGGGACACTGCGAGCCAGAAATTGCCCCCTGTCCATTCTGTACACAGTTTTGGGTTGAGCGCCTTAGTACCATCCGTTGATTATGACTCAGTTGTCAATGCTGATCATTTTCCCCGGACTGTTGCCAGGATCCCCTAGATCTCCCGTAGCATTGCTTTGGCCAATTTTACGGAAAGCTTGGGGCATAAACCATGCTAAACCAACATCATGCTCGGAGTCCCGTGCCATGAGGTTAGCAACGGGCATAAAGTGGTGTTAGTTTGAACACGAGGTGCATGTTTGCTCACTGAGTCACGTTAGCACTTCGGCAAGCTGGACCTTCTTCGAAAGAAAGAGCACGTCAGATTTGTTGGGGAACAGGGGTGCTTTGATCATGCTTGTAGAAAGGGCACCGTGTTGGGCAAGTCGGGGTTCCTGCTGGATGTCGCAGAGTTGCGGAAGAGGCGCAATAGGCAGATCAGCGTTTTGGGGCAACCCTGAAGAATCTCAACCCAAATGCAGCCACCCTTTCAAATTTAAGCTCAATTCTGCTCTGAATACGGCTCAAGCTCTCAAAGCTTGCAAGACCCATTCAGAATCAATTCCACAAACAGTAACACCGGGGCTAGACCTTGAGCCAGCCTGAAAATGCATGAGGCGGCTTTTTGTTGGTGCCTGAAATGGAAGCGCAATGCCCACAGTAAACACTTGCTCATTTGACCCCCAGCAAACTCCTTTGGCCGCAAACCCAAAGCAGGCCGGGGAGTCAACTAAAACGCAGGCATTCTCCTGTGCGGTCGTCTTAAAGTGGGGAAAAGTTTTGGGATGGATTGAAAGGTAGAACAACATGAAATCTGGAGGGATCCAACTCATTTCAAGTCACTTGTTTGGAAAATAAGGACCCATCCTAAGACTTAAGCAAAGTGTCCTTTTATGTGTCCCTTGATTTGGGCATGCCCCAAACGGGTTTGCTGGGGGTCCCTAACATCGAAACAGCGGCTCGCCCAAATGGGACACCATCGCTTTCCAAGTCGAGGTGTGTCGTGGAGCTGTTGAGCAGCAAGAGCATCGCGCAGCTGGATCTGAGCTGGAACTGCATCGGCCAGGCGGCTGGCAATTGTTTTGTACCTTTTGTTGGAAGGTTAACACTTGTTAGTAGTTGGTACTCCTAGTTGGAACCGCTTCTCTTTTGTTTGTACCCCCTTTTGTCAGAAATTCAATGGACGCACTTTTTGTTGGGCCAACCCAGAAAAAGAAAGAAACAACAGTTTTCCTTGGTGTTCAAGATCAACCAAAGCGAACCGCGAGGTTGTAATTAGTTGACAAGTATGGTCTTGTCTTGGGAGCCTCAAAAGGATCTTTACTTAACACCCTGCAGACCAACTCGTGATGACTATGGGAACGAGCAACCCTTGTCAAGGAGTGTGGATAAAACTTTTGACCCTTGTTTCGTGGGCAATGCTTTAAGGGTTCTGACTGAAGGCAATGTAAGGGGCGCCTCTAGCAACCGATGAACGGCCCGTTAGCAAGAGTTATGTTTTGCGCCTGGCCATCATTCCTTCAACATGTGCAAGTTTAAGTGTTCATCTACTCTAGATGGACGTCAACAACGCAAATAAAAGGAGTTTGGGTCTAAGATTCCATGACTCTTAATGTTCTGTCATGATGTTTCCCTTTTGGGTGCTTTTCGAATATTTCGGCTGAGGGGGACATACATTGAACCCGGAGCCGCACTGGCTCGGCCGACTTTCCGGGGATCAGGCGGGATTCGACTTCTTGGGTCAGAAGCTCAATGAGCTGGGGATCCTTGAGAAGTTGGACTTGTCTCATTGCTCCACGACGCTTGTCCCACACGGGCAGCGAGGTCGCCAAATCGGCGGTTCTATTGATTGGGGGTTCTATTAGTTTATTGTTGCCAGAGCAGAAAGTCGATCGTTCGTTTGGGCGCGTGTGTTTTCTTTCTTCGGTTGCTTTAAAGCAAGACTTAAGGGAGACTACGTATTTCAGTGGTTCACCACTTCCACTTTGGAGACAACTACCATTTTTTTCTCGTCAGGCCTCTCTCCCCCTTGTTTCATTTCTTGGCGGCCTGAAGCAGCGTCTCATCGGCAGCAGGTTTTGAAAGATGGAGCTAAGCAAGCTAGACACTTGCTTGATTGAACCTTGACGCGGGAAAACTGTCCTGAGCAAGTGTCTTGTCGAAATTTAGGCCAAAGCAATCAAGTCCACCCACTTTGAAGGGCGATGAGCAGGATTGAATAAAGCTTGGGCAGGTTGGCTTTAGCCAAGAAATGAGTAGCAACAAAACAGACCTGAAATTGCTTGGCCAAGTATCCCAGGCTGTCCAAGAAGTCCTGGACGTCCTCTGCGGTACATTTGCTGGAGCACTTGCGGGACAACCAGTCCCTGCAGAGTCTGTCCATTGCGGGGAACTACTTGGACTTTCGGGCGGCGCTGCTGCTCGAGGACTCTCTGGAGCAGCTGGGTCAAGGGGCCATGAGCAGGCTGCTCATTGCCTACCATGGGGCCATGTTTGGTTTTCGGTTCCCGTTCTTGGAAGAACGCCATGGCCATTTTAGCAACGGTTGACGGTTGGCCACGTGCTGAGGTGGCCGGTAAAGTCAAGGGCTCCCCGTTGGAAGGAGTTGCAAAGTCAAGACAACTTGAATGTAAACTCATTGAGTTCTATTGATAGAACTGTCACTCAATGTTAGCCGTTCTAGCTGGAGGAACACGGAACGATGTGATGGCGTACCACCTGTTGGACCCACAGATGTGTCTACGGGAGTTTAGCCAGTTGCCCCAAGTTGACTGTGACCCCCACTTTGGGCCTGACAATTGGGAGCTTCGCAAAACTCCCCGCAAAAGGGTCGGTTGCTGTTTGGTTTCTTTTCCGCACCCAGCAAGATTGCGGTTTCCTTCTAGAAGCATTCTGACACATCACATTCGGAGAGTATGACATGATTTAGGTACAACCTGACGCTGCGGCAGCTGGACGTGTCAAACAACAGCCTGGGTAGCCCGGGCATGCGGTCCCTGCTGCGACTGCTGGCGCGAAGTACCTCGGGCCTGCAGAGCTTCAACTTCGAGAACTGCTCCAAGGGCGCCATCCGGGACTCCCGCTCGGACATGCAGGAAAGGGCTTAAGTTCATTAAGTGAGTCATTAATGTTCACTTAAGCCCTTAATGCTTGGAAAGCCGAAAGGCCTCAAGTGAGCAATCTTAACAAGGTTCCCTCTATTTTTGGGCATGTCCATTCCAACTTTTAGCGTGGTTGGGAAAGCCATAAACAAGGCCAGTTGGCCAGTTGGCACGAGTGTCAGGTTTCCACCACGTTTGTTGCTTGTGTCTAAATGAAGTTCAAAGATGTTGAAGGGAACCGCCGGAAGATGGCTGCTGGATCCAAAGTTGCCACTTGCGTAGGCAACGTTCGACCCCCTTGCGGTCCTTTTTCACAGAACTTGTTGCGTGAGATATGTTATGAAGCGGCAGCTTTCAATGTCTTTCTGGGTCTTAGAGTCTTTCTGTCGCAGGTCTTTCGAGCTTCAAGGCCACATGGGCGCTACGAACTGGATCTCTCGCGACCTTATGACCGCACTTTGCTGCGGATGCTTTACAAGACCTCGGACCGGCTGGGGCTGGGATTTGACCAGACCTTCCGAGATATCTCTGCGGAGGGCTTCAGTCACCCCCCGAAGAGCTCCCAGGGGCTGTATCAGATACCGCAGGCGGGCAAGGTATGGATGACCTTCACCATGGACAAGGTCCTGGAAGATCGAATGGCCGCGCAAGGGGGAGCGGATTTCTTCTCGTTGATCCGGTGCCATTCAGAGCTCCTCAGGATCAAACCATGCCGCTCCACCCTGGTGGCTTTACTGGCTCAGTGGAAACGGATGGAGGGATTGGGGGAGGATCAGAGCATCATGATCGATGCTTTGTCCAAGGACAGGAGGTCTCCCAATGGTTCATTAGGAAAGGGCCCGATGCCAAGGGGCAGGTAATCAACAGTAGGCAATCAACAGTACACTGAGTACACCTTGGTCCCTTGGATGATGTTGGAATGTAGCAAACAAGACCACCAAGGGCCTTGAGCCTCAATGGCGTCAAGGAAGGATTGCTTGAAGGCCAATCACTCTGGAAGCACAGAACAAACAGACATGTAGCGTTTAATTACTGAACGCGTCCGTGCGTTTTGCCATCCATTTCCATCAAGAGATCTACGCTCTTTTGACTTGAAGCCCGCTCTGGGTTGCAGACTGCTAATTCTGCCTTAAAATGTTACTGAGACACTCTTTGTTTGCCCTTGTCCGTGTGGAACGGACTGCCTACCTCAGGCTCAGTTGCGTTGCCCATGAGAGAAAAAGCATCATATCTTTGAGGTGTCAAAAAAATGTTGGCTGAGATGGCATTGTTTGTTGGATGCATCGTCTTGCCTGCGGTTGTAGTGTTGGACATTGTTTAATGTGGGCCCCTGAACCGTCAAAAAGCTGGGTCCACGGCTTACATTCCACCGTGTGTGTCAAAGAGCTTGTTTTTCGAATGAAAGGCCTCTGCCTCACTGGGGGTTTACAGAAAGAACAACTTGGCCACTTCAAAGCGTCATCTTGAGGGGGCGAAGCTGCTTGCAAGCCTAACTCCATTGTCGCTGCCGCTGCAAACGCTCACAGCCCGCAACTACTTTTCATAGAAAGGGCTCTAATGCTTGCAAGAATCCGTGTGGGGACTTCCTGTTGGAAGGCAAGTTCTCCCGCCAAGCCCGCATGAATATGCATTCTGAGAGGCACGGATGCAGCTTTGCATCTTCTCAGCTAAGCCGCCGCAGGTCTATGACTTGTGTGCCTGCAACTTGGCCCAGGTTCCGAAATGTACGACGCGCTGGCGTCGTGATTTTTTTGTGAGCGCTCGCAACGTCTCTACGCTTCGCTGCTTGCAAGCTATCTTCCAGCTTGCGCCCCCGTTCAATTGAAGAGAGCTTGATTGACCGCACGGTCAGAAGGGGACAACAGACAGGAAGAAAGCGTAGCTAAGCGACAAAGTGCAAACTCCACACACCTACTGTGAACCAAGTACACCGACTAAAGCAAGGGCAAGCAAGGTCCGAGACAGTGAAACAAATGAAGCCTACCAGGGAGCAGCGCAACCTTAGCCACAAAGTCAGGGCCGGGTCAGCAGGCTGCGTGACCGCGTCAAAGAGAGAGTCCAAAGAGATTGGACAAACCTGAAAGAACGGAGCGAGGCTTGAGTGACCACGCAAACAACCCGAACAGCCAGCGCAACGCAGAACGAAGATCAGACCTAACGCCAGACGAGCGTCATCGGAGAGGAACTCTGGGACCAAAGCATTCACCCCTCTCTACGCCACGAACGAACCCCCCAAGGAAAAAGGGGGCGGAACCAAAAAATAAAACAAGGGGCTTTCGGCCATGGTGCTGTTCGCACCACGGTGGATCACGAGCCGTGGTCCAACTACTGATGGGGGTCCTGATTAGAACTAGGTACACCGCCGTAGTAGCCCGTGTAGTGTCGTGCGTTTTTTGGCTTCCGAGAAATCTGTCGAAACTGCGATCACAGCGGGGAAAGCGAGAGCACCGTCTGCCCCTCATGTAAAATGCGCCGAGACAGTGGGGAGTTTCTTGCGTTCCCGAATCCCACTGGCACGCTGCCTTTAAAAGCTCGTTTTTCCAGCCCCCACCTATCGTGTGTCAAGGATTTTGCCATGTTCAAGACCGCATGTTGCCTGGGAACCGCATGATGAACTCGGCAAAGGTTAATTCCCCAACTCTTTGTCGGATTTTCGGTTGCAGGCGAGACACAGGCTTCTGAGGAGTCAGCATCGTTTGCCAAGCAGTTTGCCATGTTCAAGACCGCATGTTGCCTGCGAACCGCATGAGGAACTCTCTTTTCAATATCCGATGGGGGGAGGGGTCCTAAGTCTGTTGTTGACCCAAAGGGTACTTCCCCTTTCAATAACCGATGGGGGGAGGGGTCCTAAGTCTGTTGTTGACCCAAAGGGTAATTCCCCAAATCTTTGTCGGTTTTTCGGTTGCAGGCAACACACAGGCTTCTGAGGAGTCAGCGTCGTGTGCCAAGCAGATGGTCAAGACCGCATGTTGCCTGGGAACCGCATGGTACTCTCTTTTCAATATTTGACGGGGGGGAGGGGTCCTTAGTCTGTTCTTCACCCTCCCCAAATCTTAGTCAACCTATGTGGGCGTACCGTGACAGCAGACACAAAGCGCGCGACGTCCAGAAGAGAGTCCGAGTAAGGCAGCCAGACAGTGAAAAAGGGACCCAGCACCGAGTGTGGAGAAGCAATGCGAGATGCCAGCTAAACGCAGCAAGATGATGAAGGCAAGCGCTAGACGAACGTCTTCTGACACCATGGTTCGGGCGCAAGAAGCTACAGCAAAACAAGACAGCTCAGCACACACACAAAGAACACCACACACCCCACCCTCCAAAAAGCAAGCAATCGCAAAAAGCACAAAAACTGGAGTTCAAGCACAAAAAGGACAAAAAACGGAGTTCGTCCCACGGGCGGCTGTGGGCGGTGGTCCAACTACTGATGGGGGTCCTGATTAGGGTCTTGGTGATTCAAGTGTTGCCTTAGTATTGCCACTACTTTGTTTAGTACTGCAAGCGCTTTTGGTTGCATTGCCAGAGCTTAGTTTAGCATTGCCTAGACTAAGTTTAGTATTGCCAGAACTTACTCTCGGGCCCCCGTGCCCCTGGTTTAAATTTTTTGTATTGCCAGGACTTACTTTTAGACTCCGAATGTTTGGTTTAGTGTTGCCTTGATTGAACTAAATGTTGCCAGGGCTTGAAAAACAAACAGCAAACAAACAACAAACAAGCAACAGAACAGCCAACAGCCAACAACCAACAACCAACAATCATCAACCAACAAGCAACAAGCAACAAGCAACAACCACCACCACCACTACCACCACCACCACAACAACAGCAACAACAACAACAACAGCAGCAGCAGCAGCAGCAACAACAACAACAGCCACCACCACCAACGACAATGACACAACGACACAACGACACAACGACACAACGACACAACGACACAACGACACAACGACACAACGACAAACGGCAACGGCAACGACAACGACAACGGGCAACGGACAACGGACAACAACCAACGACCAACGACCAACGACCAACGACCAACGACCAACGACCAACGACCAACGACCGACCACAAACCACAAACCACAAACAACAAACCACAAACCACAAACCACAAACGACAAACCACAAACCGCAAACAACAATCAACAAACAACAGAAACACAAAACAACAACACAGAAACAACAAACAACAAACAACAAAAAACAGCAAACAACAAACAAAAAACAGCACTTGGCTAAGGGCATTGAAGGCGACCCCTAACAGTCCTATTTAAACAGGATCACTGGTTGGTTTTTTTGTAGTTATCTTAAGTTTTGTGGTTCGGGGGCCGCTTGCAAAATGGCTTTCCCAGCTCTCAAGCTTTTCTTCTTGCTTTGAGCTAGCAAGAGCTTGGCTAGGCGAACCGTCCTTTAAAAGTAAAGGCTAGGGCTTTGAGTTCCAGTAACCCTCAACAGAGCTCAAGATTAAAGACACCCCCCAAACGGTCACATTGGGCAGAACCAGTGCATCTTGCGGGCAACCCCGTTTGTGTGACTGGTTGCCCTTACTGTGGCGTAAGAAAGGTATCTTAATTTTGACAGACGAACATTTCTAATGCTTGCCCGGATTGTCTGCCCGGCGATACTTTTGCCTGATTGTTCTTTACCCGTTTGTTTTTGCCCGGATTGTGTTGCTTTGCAACAACAGCTTGACATAAACCATGGTAAAACAGTGTGTAGAAGTAAGGCCGAGGAAACTTGAAATAAATCAGGGTGCCAGTGTCAAACCAGGTGCGACATTATCCTTGTTTTTCGGGGAAGCAATTTCACTGTTGCAATGTTCACTTCCAGCGGCGGCTCTACCATATCTGCCTTGCAAAGCAACGGGTGGGTTCTCGGTGTATTATTCAGAGCATATTTCCTGAGTTCCAGACTCATGTGTTTCCAAAAAATGAAAGCTTCTCTATTTGTTCAAATTGAAATAATGACTGCGGGCTTGAGACTACTTAGCAACAGGGCGGCTTCTGGGCGACTCCAGTTCGGTTTTGCTTCCACTTGCTCTAGCCTCCCTCGCAAGAACACCCAGACTTAAACTTCCGTCACGTTCTGTCCCAAATGGCTTATTTTGCAACGGCTTCCAATCGCGCTAAGAATTCCCAAAGGGGCCCGTGCCTGTTGGTGAGTTATTCAAGATATTCAAGCTAGTGTAGCTATGACTACTTCTCCAGCCCAGCCAGTGAAACAATTAAAGTAACTCGGGCAAATGGATGAAAAACAGTTCGTCTCCTTATTGTTCTACAGCTAGAAGATGTGTGTTCCAAATTGTTAACCCCAAAGGTGCCAGGCGCGGGCGCGCTTAGGGAATTCCAGGCACATCTTGCTTAATGACTCCAATCGCTCCTATTGTCCAGATTACTTCGCTTAGGTAGAGAGGTAGGCAGTTTTTTTGCTCTGTAAGGTGCGGGTGCCTTTTCGAGAATTCCAGATTCATTTTGTTTTCTGAATTTTACACATAGAATAATGGTGAATATTTACATATTGCCTAGCGCGCCACTAGTTGTTGTACTATTTGTTTTAATTATGTTAGTTATTGCCCAAGAGGCAGGTGCCTCTGAAATTGCGCCAGCCCCAGTATTTTCCTCATTATTCTAACTACTCTTACCGCTTTCAACGCCCGGACTTTTTTCGAGAAGGACGGGAGCCCTCTGTCAAAGTTCAACACCACTTTTCTATAGTTTTTCAAACAAAAGTATCTGCTCCAAAATGTAACCCATGGCGTACTTATAGATGTAGAACTGTCCTACGCATTATTCTAACGGTTCCAGACGGGATGCCGCTTACCTATTTTTATTTAAGGGCTGCCGCCCAGTGCCGCCGACCCCAGTGTGTAATGTATGTACGTATGTATGCTGTATGTATGTATGCATGTATGCATGTATGTATGTATGTAATGTACGTATGTATGTATGTTTGTATGTATGTTTGTATGTATGTATGATGTGTAGCCTTGGTACAGTCTTCGGGCTGTATCTGCCACAGTCTTCGGGCTGTGGCTGCCGCAGCCTTCGGGCTGTGGCTTTGGTACGGTCTTCGGGCTGTATCTGCCACAGCTTTCGGGCTGTGGCTGCCACAGCCTTCGGGCTGTGGCTTTGGTACAGTCTTCGGGCTGTATCTGCCACAGCTTTCGGGCTGTGGCTGGCACAGCCTTCGGGCTGTGGCTTTGGTACAGTCTTCGGGCTGTATCTGCCACAGCTTTTGGGCTGTGGCTGCCACAGCCTTCGGGCTGTGGCTTTGGTACAGTCTTCGGGCTGTATCTGCCACAGCTTTCGGGCTGTGGCTGCCACAGCCTTCGGGCTGTGGCTTTGGTACAGTCTTCGGGCTGTATCTGCCACAGCTTTCGGGCTGTGGCTGCCACAGCCTTCGGGCTGTGGCTTTGGTACAGTCTTCGGGCTGTATCTGTCACAGCTTTCGGGCTGTGGCTGCCACCCAGCCATGTATATGTATGCGCATGTATGTATGTATGTATGTATGTATGTATGTATGTATGTATATGTATGCATGTATGTATGTATGTATGTATGTATGTATGTATGTATGTATGTATGTATGTATGTATGTATGTATGTATGTATGTATGTATGTATGTATGTATGTATGTATGTAATGTATGTATGTATGTATGTATGTATGTATGTATGTATGTATGTATGTATGTATGTATGTATGTATGTATGTATGTATGTATGTAATGTATGTATGTACGCATGTATGGTATGTATGTATGCATGTATGTATGTATGTATGCATGCATGCATGTATGTATGTATGTGTATGTATGTATGTATGTATGTGTGTATATGTATGTATATGTATGTATGTATGTATGTGTGTATGTATGTATGTATGTATGTATGTATGTATGTATGTATGTATGTATGTATGTGTGTAATGTATGTATGTATGTGTGTAATGTATGTATGTACGTATGTATGTATGTATGTATGTATGCATGCACGTATGCATGTATGCATGTATGCATGTATGCATGTATGCATGCAGTATGTTTGTGTGTATGTATGTATGTTTGTTTGTTTGTTTGTTTGTCTGTATGTACGTGTAGCCTTGGTACAGTCTTCGGTCTGTATCTGCCACAGCCTTCGGGCTGTGGCTGCCACAGCCTTCGGGCTATGAGTTTGGTACAGTCTTCGGGCTGTATCTGCCACAGCTGTCGGGCTGTGGCTGCCACAGCCTTCGGGCTGTGGCTTTGGTACAGTCTTTGGGCTGTATCTGCCACAGCTTTCGGGCTGTATCTGCTACAGCCTTCGAGCTGTGGCTGCCACAGCCTGCGGGCTGTGGCTTTGGTACAGTTTTCGGGCTGTATCTGCCACAGCTTTCGGGCTGTGGCTGCCACAGCCTTCGGGCTGTGGCTTTGGTACAGTCTTCGAGCTGCACAGCCTTCGCGCTGTGGCTGCCACAGCCTTCGGGCTGTGGCTTTGGTATAGTCTTCGGGCTGTATCTGCCACAGCTTTCGGGCTGTGGCTGCCACAGCCTTCGGGCTGTGGCTTTGGTACAGTCTTCGGGCTGTATCTGCCACAGCTTTCGGGCTGTGGCTTTGGTACAGTCTTCGGGCTGTATCTGTCACAGCTTTCGGGCTGTGGCTGCCACAGCCTTCGGGCTGTAGCATGTAATGCATGCATGCATGTGTGTATGTATGTATGTATGTATGTATGTATGTATGTATGTATGTATGTATGTATGTATGTAATGTATGTATGTATGTATGCATGTATGTATGTATGTATGTATGCATGTATGTATGTATGCGTATGTATGTATGTATGTATGTATGTATGTATGTATGTATGTATGCATGTATGTATGTATGTATGTATGTATGTATGTATGTATGTATGTATGTATGTATGTATATTATGTATGTATGTATGTATGTATGTATGTATGTATGTATGTATGTAGTATGTATGTATGTATGTATGTATGTATGTATGTATGTAGGTATGTATGTATGTATGTATGTATGTTATGTATGTATGTATGTATGTATGTATGTATGTATGTATGTGTGTATGTATGTATGTATGTAATGTATGTATGTATGTGTGTAATGTATGTATGTATGTATGTATGTATGTATGTATGTATGTATGTATGTATGTATGTATGTATGTATGTATGTATGCATGTATGCATGTATGCATGCAGTATGTTTGTGTGTATGTATGTATGTATGTATGTATGTATGTATGTATGTATGTATGTATGTATGTATGTATGTATGTGTAGCCTTGGTACAGTCTTCGGTCTGTATCTGCCACAGCTTTCGGGCTGTGGCTGCCACAGCCTTCGGGCTATGAGTTTGCCACAGCTTTCGGGCTGTGGCTGTCGGGCTGTGGCTTTGGTACAGTCTTCGGGCTGTATCTGCCACAGCTTTCGGGCTGTATCTGCTACAGCCTTCGGGCTGTGGCTGCCACAGCCTTCCGGCTGTGGCTTTGGTACAGTCTTCGGGCTGTATCTGCCACAGCTTTCGGGCTGTGGCTGCCACAGCCTTCGGGCT
>CAUJNA010001380.1:354745-429745 GCA_963377175.1 Effrenium voratum | reverse complement strand
CAGCAGGGAATATGGGAATTCCCTTCGAAACATACATCAACAGACCGTTGTAGCTTCAGCTCGGTTCTTGAGCGACGCCTACTGCAAGGGCATTGTGCGAGGACAAGTCGAGTGCTGCAACTTGCGCGCGAACCACGTAGAGGACGCGTATGTGGCGAGCGAGCGCTTCAGCACAACTAATTTCGTGAGTTTCCCTGGTAGAGAGTTTCTACATGCGGTGCAGCGGGCGTGCGGCGACCAGGCTGATGGCGTGACAAGGCTGGGAAGCCGTGCCACCGCGCGTGGGCGGCGCCCAACGCACCTGCGCGACTTGGACATAGCACAAGCCTACGGACTGCGACCGCGGAGCGCTGATCTATGGCACGCATCCCCGTACGAATTCGTCATGTGTTGGGAGGTGGTTGCCACGCGCGTACCGTACACTTGGCAAGCTTGGCAAGCACTCCCAGCCGACGCGTGGGATGTCAACCTAACAGCCGCCGGCGCCAAGAAACTCGGAAACGGTAGCAATGTAGTGCACCTGAAGCCTGGCGCAGACTACACGAATAAATTCAACGCAAAGGCGAACTGCGAGTACTTCGCCAACTCCGCGGCCACGGCAGCCCTGCAACACGCATGGTATTTCAAACGTCGGCGTCGCCCGCAGTGCCCGCGCTTCGACGCCGCGCCTCGTCCGCGACACGGACCAGAGAGCGCGGAATACAACGCAGCTCTTTGCGAGGCGTACTTTCGTCCTTGGACACTGCAAAAGCAAGGGAGCGCACCGCAAGTGCCACTCGCAAGCTGCCTGAAGAACGGAAGTGAATCGTGGGACGACGCCTTGCGGCAATGGCTGCGCGTCATCAACTGCGAGGAGACCATGCGCCACGTAGGCAACTTCCTGTCCGTGCATCGCGTCCGTCCCAGCGAAGAAGCAGCAGAAAACAGCGACGACGACGACGCGGACACGGCGCTGGATCTTAGCATAGAACACTTTCGCCAAGCCTTGGAGCCGCCCGCGCGAGAGATCGCCGCTGGCACGAAGCACAAACTGGCGTCGGAGGAGCTCACCGTCGCCGCGTGCGAGCGGGCGAGCGCAACCTGGGCAAGTTCCGAAGACACGCCAACAGACGGCAGAAACCCCTTTGCGCACAGCGACACAAAGCAGCTACTGAAGACAGCGCGACAAAAACGTCACAATCTCGCTTTCGACAGCGTAGCCGCCGAGCAGGCAACAGCGGCCAACGTGAGCGTGATGGAATCCAGCAGCCGCGCAGAGAAGGCGAGCGCTTGGCTTGCGGAAGTTGCGCAGCGGCAAGACCCGTCCGGCAAGGCGTTCTTAAACCCAGGGCAACTTGACTTTGTTCGTACAGTAGCTGCGCGGGTCATAGAAGAAGAAAATACGGGCGAAGCCGAGAACTTGCGCCACAGGTCACCAACCGAGCCGCTGCGGTGGGCTCTACACGGAGGCCCAGGCACGGGAAAGTCTCACGTGTTGAGACTGATCCGCACAGAGCTGTTTGATGGCGTCCTGCAATGGCAGCAAGGAATACAGTACAAAGTAGTCGCTTTGCAGGCAGTCATGGCAGAGCAGCTGGAGGGTGACACAATTCATCACGCAGTGGGCTTGAACAGGCGCGGAGAAGAAACCGGCATCGGCTTCAAGCGCCTGGCAGAATTGACCGCCGCAGCGACGCAATGGCGATGGTTACTGCTGGACGAGTTGAGTATGGTCAGCGCAGAGTTGCTCGCGCGCCTAGAGCTCCGCTGCCGGGAGCTAGTACGAGATGCCTCGCGGCAGAAGTACGCCGCTGGATGCACGACGGCTCGACCCTTTGGGGGATTGAATGTGATTCTGTCGGGAGACTTGTGGCAACTTGCGCCGCGCGGCACCTTCCTGGGAGCAATCCCAGCTCAGATGCTGCGCAACAAGAGCGTGAGCACGAAGCTGCCGCACGCGGCCTACGGCCAGCAGCTGATCTGGGGCGGGCCGAAAAACGGCATCCAAGGAGTCACGGAACTTGTCACGTGCGAGCGCACGCAGGACGAGTGGCTGCGAGACGTGCAGGAAGAGTTCCGACACAGCAAGCTGTCAGCGTCAACGCACGCGTTCTTGCATGGGCAGCCGACAGCTGTCCCTGGCAGCTGGCAGGCCGGACGTGCAGCCTGCGGCGACGAACGCTGCGCAAGGCTACAGAGAGAGCTCGCGGACCCAGCGCGCATCCTGCGCGAAGAATGCGGCAAGTGTCGCGAAGAGCGGCGCTCGAAAGCACTCGTCGCCATGGCAGAGAGCGACCCACGTTTTCAGAAAGAATTCCACGAGTCGACCTGCATTTTCGCCACCAACTACGTGAAATACCACGTGAACCGCAAGCGCGCGCAAATTTGCGGCAGAAAACGCCAGAGACTCTACTATGCTATCGCAGAAGATCGCGCCTCAGCGGAGGTGCTAGCAGAAAAGCCCCGTTTGGACGAAGACAAGGTGACCTGGCTGCAACGCCACGACCGCGAAGCTGGAGACCTCTACGGCACCTTGCCACTGTGCATTGGCATGCCTGTAGCTGCCGCAGACCACTTGGATCGAGAGAGGGGCGTGCTGCGTGGATGTTCGGGACGAGTTTGCGGCTGGACGCACGACAGCCCGAACGCCGAGCCCAGCAAAGAAGATGGAGAAGTCCGCTTCTGGACGAAATTGCCCACCGCAGTGCACGTGCAATTCAAAACCAAGCGAAAGTGGCGCGCGAAGGGTATGGGAGACGACTGCATCCTTCCAGTGGCACCGGTTCGCAGCGCCTGGCACTTAGATCATCGTCGGAAATACCCGAAGCTCAAGGTTTCGCGGAGACAGCTCCCGCTGTGTCCGTACTTTGCGATCACCGCTCATGCAGCGCAAGGCCTAACCATGCGTGAAGGAGCCGTTGCCGACATCGCGATACAACCTGGCGACGATCCCTTGACTTGCTACGTCGCCGTGACGCGCGTGGAAGGGCGAGAGCGCCTGCTCATATTTCGCCCCTTTGCTCTGGCGCCTTTCCAGCGCGGAGACGACGTGGGGCGAAACCTGTTGCTCCGAGTATGGAGAGGAGAAGCGATAGACTGGGAGAAGATCCGACAAGAGTACATCAGCGAGAAGCCGTGCAGCGAGTGCCGGGAACGCAAGGAGCCACGTGGGTACACAGCAGGTCAATGGAAGCGCGAGGATACGAGCCGCGTCTGTAAAGAGTGCGCTGGCAGGCACGAGCAGGCCGGTCATCCATGGCAATGTCGCAGTTGCATGTGTTGGCTACCCACGAGTGCCTTCCACGAAAAATGGCAAGGCAACAGAGCAACGCTGCAACGTGTGTCTGAACTGCAAGGAAACAAAGCGATGCTTCAAGTGCGGGGAACTAAAGGAAAAGGCAGACTTCAGCGCAGCTGCTTGGCGCAGACGCAACCTATGCCGACACACGTGTAAGACCTGCAGCAGCAAAGAGCGAGGCTCATGGACCTGCGCCAGCTGCGCGCAACATCGCGACCAAAACGGCTCTTTGCGCGATATTTGCGACGACGTGGCGCTCGGCACGGCGATCAGACGTGCGACACATGTTTGGCGACACGCGACTTGAAGCAAACTGCACTCAGAGGTAAAGCGCGACTCGCAAGAACACGGGCAAAACGAAAACAAAGGATCCTAGCAGAGGTTTGGCGTCTGGTGGGAGAAATGCGAGGAACGCCACCAAGCAGCAGGAGCAGCAGCAGCAATTGCAACAAAGAAGCTAATAACTATCCGTGACAGACTACAACTGCAGGAACATGTTTTCATCATCACCACGACGATCCTTCGATCAACTACGCACCCTCTGCATCTCCAATCTCATCAGCACCGTTATGATCATCGATGACAACCATCATCGTGCATCCTCTGCATCACCAACAGTCAGGATGATAATGATGATTAAAGGATCATCATCATAGCCGTCGCCCATGATCCTCATCATCACCGTTAGCATCATCGATGATAACCGTCATCGTGCATCCTCTGCATCACCAACAGTCATGATGATAATGATGACTACGCACCCTCTGCATCTCCAATCGGCTCTAACGGGACTTTTAAATCGTATATGAAAAAGATAAGGATCGTCATGATAGCCGTGGCCCATCATCGTCATCATCACCGTTATCATCATCGATGATAGCCATCATCATGCATCCTCTGCATCACCAAGAATCATGATGATAACGATGACTACGCATCCTGTGCATCTCTTCATAGCCGTCGCCCATCATCGTCAGCATCACCGTTATCATCATCCATGATAACCATCCTCGTGCATCCTCTGCATCACCAACAGTCATGATGACGCACCCTCTGCATTTCCTCACCGTTATCATCATCGATGATAACCATCGTCGTGCATCCTCATCAATGA
The DNA here is from genome assembly GCA_963377175.1 of Effrenium voratum. Taxonomy (NCBI): domain Eukaryota; class Dinophyceae; order Suessiales; family Symbiodiniaceae; genus Effrenium; species Effrenium voratum. The sequence goes on along the minus strand of CAUJNA010001380.1, from coordinate 425,354 downwards.
TAACCATCATCGTGCATCCTCTGCATCACCAGCAGTCATGATGATAATGATGATTACGCATCCTCTGCATCTCCAATCGGCCCTAACGGCACTTTTGAATCGTATATGAAAAAGATAAGGATCGTCATCATAGTCGTCGCCCATCATCGTCATCATCACCGTTCTCATCATCGATGATAACCATCATCGTGCATCCTCTGCATCACCAACAGTTATGATGATAATGATGACTACGCACCCTCTGCATCTCCAATCTCATCATCACCGTTATCATCATCGATGATAACCGTCATCGTGCATCCTCATCGATGATAACCATCATCCTGCATCCTCTGCATCACCAACAGTCATGATGATAACGATGACTACGCATCCTCTGCATCTCCAATCGGCTCTAACGGCACTTTTGAATCGTATATAAAAAAGATAAGCATCATCATCATAGCCGTCGCCCATCCTCGTCATCATCACCGTTATCATCATCGATGATAACCATCATCGTGCATTCTCTGCATCACCAACAGTCATGATGATAATGATGACTACGCGCCCTCTGCATCTCCAATCTCATCATCACCGTTATCATCATCGATGATAACCATCATCGTGCATCCTCTGCATCACCAACAGTCATGATGATAATGATGACGATGCATCCTCTGCATCTCCAATCGGCTCTAACGGCACTTTTGAATCGTATAAGAAAAAGATAAGAATCGTCATCATAGCCGTCGCCCATCATCGTCATCATCACCGTTATCATCATCGATGATAACCATAATCGTGCACCCTCTGCATCACCAACAGTGGTGATGATACTGACGACTACGCACCCTCTGCATCTCCAATCTCATCATCACCGTTATCATCATCGATGATAACCATCATCGTGCATCCTCATCGATGATAACCATCATCGTGCATCCTCTGCATCACCAACAGTCATGATGATAACGATGACTACGCATTCTCTGCATCTCCAATCGGCTCTAACGGCACTTTTGAAGCGTATATGAAAAAGATAAGGATCGTCATCATAGCCGTCGCCCATCATCGTCATCATCACCGTTCTCATCATCGATGATAACCATCATCGTGCACCCTCTGCATCACCAACAGTGATGATGATAATGATGACTACGCGCCCTCTGCATCTCCAATCTCATCATCACCGCTATCAGCGTCGATGATAACCATCATCGTGCATCGTCTGCATCACCAACAGTCATGATGATAATGATGATTAAAGGATCGTCATCATAGCCGTCGCCCATCATCATCATCATCACCGTTATCATCATCGATGATAACCATCATCGTGCATCCTCTGCATCGCCAACAGTCATGATGATAATGATGACTACGCACCCTCTGCATCTCCAAGCGGCTCTAACGGGACTTTTGAATCGTATATGAAAAAGATAAGGATCCTCATCATAGCCGTGGCCCATCATCGTCATCATCACGGTTATCATCATCGATGATAACCATCATTATGCATCCTCTGCATCACCAACAATCATGATGATGATGATGACTGCGCATCCTCTGCATTTCCAATCGGCCCTAACGGCACTTTTGAATCGTATATGAAAAAGATAAGGATCGTCATCATAGCCGTCGCCCATCATCGTCAGCATCACCGTTATCATCATCCATGATACCAATCATCGTGCATCCTCTGCATCACCAACAGTTATGATGATAATGATGACTACGCACCCTCTGCATCTCCAATCTCATCATCACCGTTATCATCATCGATGATAACCATCGTCGTGCATCCTTATCGATGATAACCATCATCATGCATCCTCTACATCACCAACAGTGATGATGATAATGATGACTGCGCATCCTCTGCATCTCCAATCGGCTCTAACGGCACTTTTGAATCGTACATGAAAAAGATAAGGATCGTCATCATAGCCGTCGCCCATCATCGTCAGCATCACCGTTATCATCATCGATGATAACCATCATCGTGCATGCTCTGCGTCACCAACAGTCATGATGATAATGATGACTACGCACCCTCTGCATTTCCAATCTCATCATCACCGTTATCATCATTGATGATAACCATCATCGTGCATCCTCATCGATGATAACCATCATCGTGCATCCTCTGCATCACCAAGAGTCATGATGATAATGATGGATCGTCATCATAGCCGATCATCGTCATCATCACCATTATCATCATCGATGATAACCATCATTGTGCATCCTCTGCATCACCAACAGTCGTGATGATAATGATGACTACGCACCCTCTACATCTCCAATCGGCTCTAATCATGGCCGTCGTCCATCATCGTCATCATCAGATAACCATCATCGTGCATCCTCTGCATCACCACCAGTCATGATGATAACGATGACTACACACCCTCTGCATCTCCAATCTCATCATCATGATAATCATGCCCACGCATCTTTTGCATCACCAATGGGCTCTAACACCACACTTGAAATGTATACTATACAAAGACATGGCGACGACTACGTATCAGCATCACCAGCAGTTCTCTTGATAATCATGTCCACGCATGATGATGATGATGATGGTGGTGCTGATGATGATGACGAAAAAGAGAAGGACCGCCATCATGGCCGTCGCCCACCATCGTCATCATCACCCCTATCATCATCGATGATAAGCATCATCGTGCATCCTCTGCATGACCAACAGCCATGATGATCATGATGACGACGCACCCTCTGCATCTCCAATCGGCTCTAATCATGGCCGTCGCCCATCATCGTCATCATCACCGTTATCATCATCGATGATAATCATCATCGTGCATCCTCTGCATCACCAACAGTCATGATGATAACAATGACTACGCATTCTCTGCATCTCCAATCTCATCATCATGATAATCATGTCCACGCATCTTGTGCATCACCAATGGGCTCTAACGCCGCACTTGAAATGTATACTATACACAGACATGGCGACGACTACGTATCAGCATCACCAGCAGTCCTCATGATAATAATCATGTCCACGCATGATTATGATGATGACGATGATGATGATGGTGGTGCTGATGATGATGATGATGATGATAATGATATGAAAAAGATAAGGATCGTCATCATAGCCGTCGCCTATCATCGTCATCATCACCAGTATCATCATCGATGATAACCAGCATCGTGCATCCTCTGCATCACCAACAGTCATGATGATAATGATGACTACGTACCCTCTGCATCTCCAAGCGGCTCTAATCATGGCCGTCGCCCATCATCGTCATCATCACCGTTATCATCATCGATGAGAACCATCATCGTGCATCCTCTGCATCACCAACAATCATGATGATAACGATGACTACGCACCCTCTGCATCTTCAATCTCATCATCATGATTCTCATGTCCACGCATCTTTTGCATCACCAATGGGCTCTAACGCCACACTTGAAATGTATACTATACAAAGACATGGTGACGATCAGCAGCGCCAGCAGTCCTCATGATAATCATTTCCACGCATGATGATGATGATGATGGTGGTGCTGATGATGATGATGATCATGATAATGATTTGAAAAAGATTGCACATGATGATGATGATGATAACTATCATCGTAGCATCCTCTGCGTCTCCAATGGTGATGATAACTATCATCGTGGCAACGCATCCGCAGCACCCTTCCCGTGCGCCTCCCCCTTTCAGGAGCAGGGGTCGGCGGATTTTCTCAGTTGTTCCTAAAGAGGTTTGATCCGTTTGCTGAAGCCCAAATTCAATTTTGCTAGTTGTTCGCAGTGTACTTAGTACTTCTAACACGTCCCACCTAAATACAGCAGCGCATAGAAGTTTCGCAACAGTAGCTATAAGGTCAGCAACAGAGGGCGCACGAAAGGTAAGGGCCCTCAGTGGTTGAAAAGTTAGCGCACTTGCTTTGGGACTTTTAGGCGACTTATGCCTTGATGTTGAAAATACTTAGCGGGCTTTACAGACTATCTACGATACGATTTTTGATTGTTGCCAAGGGTCCGCGGGAGCATGCTCTTTCCATGACTCGAACGTGTTCTGCTTTAAGGAAACTGACGCCAGACAGAGCGAAACAAACCGTTGTTTCTTTGAAAAGTAGGGCTGGGGAAGGGGGGAGGGAGGGGTATAGCGGAAACGGGGAACCCTTGCTTTCAAACCAGATGGCCTCCTCGGTTTTCTTCGGGGAAAATAAGAATAGATGCGCTCCAAAGAAATCTGGGCTGCGCGTGGTGGAAAAAATGTCGGGGGGGGGCACACGCGCGCGCCTTAAGCAGCAGCTGGCTGTCTGACCTGTCCCCAAACCCGCTTGCGTTCTGTAAATTTCTTGAGCCATGTTCATCAGGACATTCGGGAGGGCTGCTTGTTGATGACTTCCACGTTCATTTGTCTGCTTGCTCAACTTACCTTAATTGATTAGAACATTTGGGAAATAGCAGCTTTTCAGTTCTCGAACAAACCAAACAAAGTACTCTAAATGGTCCGACTGCTTCCTAGTTACCCAAGTTATTCACACAGGCGCGTACGCCTTTAGGGGAGATCCAAATTTGTGTGTTAAAGCAAATAAACCAACACGAGCAGGCAAGCGAAACGCGAAATAAAGAGTAGCAACCAAACAAACACACAGATAATCGACGGAGTAATTTTCATTACATAGGTTAAACTTCGGGGAACGACAAGTGTATTACAACAACAAATGAATAGTCAGGAAGGTAAGTACGTGAACAGATAAACGTGTGTTCCTAGAGTTTGGCAGGCCCTGTGGACACATTGTCATCAATTCCCGCCTGTGCTGGATTAAATGCTAGTTTGGCTCCCACGGTTTGAGCCAAACTGGCATGCTCTGGTTTCTCTACTTGCGACAGCTTTTGCAGCAGCGCATGCAGCCCGCAAAATTTGGCCTTTGTCATGACCTTTCCAACCGGATCTCCCCCGCAAGCGGCTTCAGGAGAAGATGTCGGGGCTCGTCAAAGATGCCAAGCAGTCCGGGCGTTCACCCCAATAATTGCGTTTGGGCTTGCCAATTTCTCGCAGAAGGGCGCCTACGGGTGTGTCCGCAAGGCTTGCGTGGCCGACGCCCGCAGGCTTTGTACGAGTTGCGGGCCCGAGTGATTGGAAGATGGCGCGCCTCCAGCTGCGCATGGGCTGCCGGGGCGTACTATAATGCCTGGCTAAGAGCTGTACGTCATGGTTAGTCCAGTTGACTGCAGCTGACTATCAGTCGCATCAGTTGCTAACTGGGAGAACTGGTTCAGTGGTTGTGACCAGCGTGAAACCCAAACCAGTTGGCAGTTGAAGCAGTTAAGGCAGTTAAAGCAGTTAGCTTGTTTAAGTGTTTTCTTTTGCACGTCGCTGCTGCCCCCTACTGCGTTTGAATTTTGCATCGTGCCACCCTACAAGTTTAGACCAGGGAGGTTCTCACCAGCTACTGCTGCTCACCTACTGCCTTTCAAACATTGTATCCTGCCATCCCACAAGTTTAGACCAAACAGATTTCCCACCAGCTACTGCTGCTCACCTACTGCCTTTGAAATTTGCATCCTGCCGTCACCAGTTTAGATCAGGGAGGTGTCTCACCAGCTACCGTTGCTCACCTACCAGTCTAGACCAGGGCGATGAGCAGCCTTTGAAATTTTGGCCCTGCCATCCAACAAGTTTAGACCAGGGGTTTTTTCTTCAGCTATTGTTGCTCACCTATTGCGATTGGTATCCTGCCATCCCGCCAGTTTAGGCCAGGGAGGTTTCTCAAAAGGTACTGCTGCTCACCTACTGAAATTTGTACCCTGCGACCCCACAAGTTTAGACCAGAGAGGTTTCTCACCAGCTACCTGCTGCCTTTCAACATTGTATCCTGCCATCCCACCAGCTTAGACCTCACCAGCTACTGTTGCTCACGTACTGCCTTTGAAATTGCCTCCTGCCACCCAGCAGAGGTGCCTCTGCTTCAACTCATCTGCTGCTTTTGGACCCCGAACTTTTTCGTTGAAAAACTAGCCTGGCGGGGCCGCCCGAAAAACCCACGACGCACCACGACACTTTAGGAAAAAACCTGAGTCCCAGAAAGCCGAGAAAACCCACGACACGCCACGACACACAACGACACATTTAATTTTCCAGATTTTTTGTGATGTGTCGCGGCGTGTCGTGGGCTTTCTGGAGACAAGCAGCTGTGTTGCTACTACCTTTCCCGGAGAGACATCTCGCCGTGCAGATTTCCCAATAGCTGAAATTTCTCTGAAACCAGTCGGCTGATGAGAGCTTGTTTCGCTGTTTCTGGTGGCTCTCGTCATTTTTTTCGAAAGCCTGGCGGCTCTTGCCGCCATATTTACCTGTGCACGCGTGCAGGGCCCGCCCCCCTCTGCGTATGCCGCATTCATTGAGCCGCGGCGTGACGAAGCGGCCTCTGCCGTCATGAGTGGCATGTAGCTTGCAAATGGCGACGCTGCCGCCGGCGTGCTCATATACGCAGATCTCAGCTCAAGCCTTTGCGCAGCCTTCCTCTTTGATGCCTTCCAGTATGGCTGCGCCAAACGTGCTGGCCGAGGACACCTAGGAGACTGCGCCGACGCGCAGGAGCTCGCGCCGAGCAATGCGCAGAGCGCGGTGCGACGCACCGAGTGCCTGATGATCTAAGGAGGGCGAGCGCTTTTTCGCTTGTCGCTGCGGCAGACGCCGTGTGTATATGTTTGCTTGCGTTTGCAGCGGCGCTGCGCGACTCATGTCGGCGTGTGTTTTGATTGCGTTTGTGGCGACGTTGCGTGACTCAGGAGTCGACCGCGCGCGACGACGTTGCTTGGCGCTGGACGCTGGCTTCCTCGCAGCTGCGGGTGGCGCGGCCAGCGCAGCTGCGCCACGCGAGGCGCCCGAAGTGGTGGCTGTGGGAATCGAGTGACCGGCTATGCCTGCACTGAGAAAAGAGCGCATGAACTTCAGTATAAAAACATAGCGCGACAAGGATAAATTTAAATATATAGATATACGAATGATGTATTTATATGTGAGGCTTTAGCAAGGCCATGCGTTTTGTCGCACGCTCGTGGCTGTCCCGCGCAGTTTGGTGTCACAAACTTACAACCAGTTAGTCCAGCTGGCTAAAACAGTTAATTGGTACAACTGTGTGAACTTGTCCAACTGCTAGCCAGGCATTATAGTAGGGTGCATTGCAACGCCCTTACTCGCCTTGGTTCGAAGGTGGACGCTCGTGACATGCGGAAACCGCCCGCGAGCCAGACGGGCGCGGGGGACGGTCGTGACAAGCAAACCGCCCCCGAGCAAGACTGGCGCGGTGGATGCTCGTGACATGCGGAAACCGCCCGCGAGCGAGACTGGCGCGGTGGACGCTCGTGACATGCGGAAACCGCCCGCGAGCGAGCCTGGCGCGGTGGACGCTCGTGACATGCGGAAACCGCCCGCGATAATGGCTGCTGCCGTTAGCCAATTCGGGGCTGAAGGCCGTGGTGCGAGGCCCAAGGTTTCTCGCTCACGCTGCCCGTTTTTTACTCGATTTTCTGGCGCCTACCAACACGAGCTACTATCCTGGTGTTGCAGAATTTGTGCGTGCTTCGGGTTTTCAAGAAGGTGTACCCGCAAGCTTTATCTCCATCCCTGCTCGGCGGTTCCGTGGCGTGGGGGTGTGCTGCATGATCGGGGGAGGGGTTCAATGGAATTGGAACACGTGCAAGCGGCTTCCGGGTTTTGCCATACGGAAAAATTGGAATTGACAACCAGTAGACGCAATAACTGCAATAATCTCACATCATTGTGCGGGGTTCTTGCTTTTACCACTCGTCGTCCGGCCGCCGCTGTGTCCTCTTCTCGCCCGCTCCGCAGCACTCTCTCACTCTCACTAACAGTTGCTCACATTCACTCACACTCACTCTCACACACACACACCCATGCTCACTCACACTTCCTCACGCTCACTCACGCTCACTCAAGCTTACTCACGCTCACTCAGTCACTCGCTCTCTCTCCCTCACTCGCTCAGTCAGTCACTCACTGACTGACTCACTCACTCACTCACTCACTCACTCACTCACTCACTCACTCACTCACTCACTCACTCACTCACTCACTCACTCACTCTGACACTCACTGACAGTCACTCACACTCCTTCACACTCACGCACACTCACACTCACACGCACTCACACTCACTCACACTCACTCACACTCACTCACACTCACTCACACTCACTCACACTCACTCACTCACTCACCCACCCACCCACCCACTTACTCACGCACTCACGCACTCACGCGCTCACTCACTCGCGCACTCACTCACGCGCTCACTCACTCGCGCACTCACGCACTCGCGCACTCACTCACGCACTCACGCACTCACGCACTCACTCACTCACACTCACTCACTCACCCACCCACCCACGCACGCACTCACGCACCCACTCACCCACGCACTCACGCACTCACGCACTCACGCACTCACGCACTCGCGCACGCACGCACGCACTCACTCACTCACTCGCTCACGCACTCACTCACTCACTCCACTCACTCACTCACTCACTCACTCACTCACTCACTCACTCACTCACTCACTCACTCACTCACTCACTCACTCACTCACTCACTCACTCACTCACTCACTCACTCACACTGTGTGTTTGCGTGGCAGGGACAGCGTTTGGTAGCTGTCTAAAGAGACTCGGTGTTGCCGCGCGCGTCACTCAGAACCCCGTTTTGCGCGACAGGCGCAGCGCTTTGGAGATGGCTTGCAGATTTCGTGGCAGGCGCAATATTTCCTGCATCTGGGTGTGTGTTCGCGTGGTTTGCCAGATGTCTACAGGGGTTCTATGTTGTCGCGCGCGCGGCTGAGGGCCCCATCACTCACTCACTCACTCACTCACACTCACTAACACTGACGCACTGACTCACACTGACTCACTTTTACTGACTCATCTGGGTGTGTGATTGCGCGGCAGGGGCAGCATGTAGCAGTGTTGCTACTAGGTGTAGTTTGACGTGTTAGCTGCTTGCGTGAAAAGTGGAAGTGGCGCAGACGCAGGATCAAGCATTAAGAAAGATTGAAGTTGTGATCCTTGATTCTGGGGTGCGCTGGTGTCGTTGTGCGTTGTGTTTTGTGTATCCGTCGGACGCAGAGATGTGGGTTAGTTCGGACATTGGTTACTACCCGGAGTTGCTCGGCTTGTCAGCTGCTTCTTGTTCAGGTTGTGGAAATTCACGCACAGGGCAAATTTGTCATATAGCGTGCGTTTGCAAGAATTGTACTGTTGCCAAAACATGCCAATCAAATACAGACGGCATTTGCGTTCCTTGGTTCTGGGGACGCGCTTGTTGTTGTCAGCCGCAGCTCGAAGATTGTGAGTTGTGTTTACTGCAGCCGTTTGATGCTGAGATTGGGCCTAGCTCGGACATTGGTTCCTACCAGGTGTTGCTCGGATTGCCAGATGCTTATTGTCCAGATGGAACCAATTCACACACAGGGCTAATCTGCCATATAATATGTCTTTGCAAGAACCGAGAAGGAACTCAGAGCAGCAGCCAGCTTTGGCGGGCTGCTTTCGCCAATGGCTGAGTTAAGGGCGTTGCGAGAATTTGTCTCGGGCTTTGCTGGCGCGTTGGGCGCGGACACTGCCAACGCTCTGGCGCGTGAGCCAAAAGCGATGGAAGCCCTTGCTGAATTAAGTGGCTGCGCGGCTCCCTGGCGGCTGGACTATGGCAGCACACCTCTGTCTTGGCGAGCTACAGCAGTACGGCCACGGCCCTTTGCGTGAAGATGTCTCAGGGCCAGAGGGCCTCTGGCAGCTTTTTCGGGGGAGGGACAATGGGACCATGTCTCGCCCAAGCAAAGCAGCATTCTCTAAGTCAGCAGCAGGGCGCCTGCTAGACAAGCTCTCGAAACGTGTCGGATCCAGACTGAAGAGGCACGTGTGTTTGCGATGAAGAGACAGCGCCTGAGTGTGAAAAAAGATAGCTCTTGACGATGCGCCAGAGGCTTTCCATGTGTTTGTTGCGTGGCCACCAACGAGCAGACGCTTCCAAACATTCCCTGACAACACGCATGTGGGGTTACCCGGTCCTGCATTTAACTATGGAATGCCAGATTCAGGGTCGCAAGTCAGGCCAACTAACTCCAACACTTGTAATAGGTGGGAAAACTCTGTGTCTCTGTCTCTTTCTGTCTCCCTGTCTCCTTCCTGTCCACGCCCCTCTGCAGAAAAAGGGCACCCTCATTCTAACCTCTAGTCAGTTCCCATCTCCCGTCGTGACGATTTGCTGCCTTGTCCTTTGTTTCCCTTTCATTCCCCCTGCACTCCCCTTGTTTTCATTTCTGTCCCTTTCATGCCCCTTTCAGTTCACCTTTGTTTCCCTTTCGTTTCCCGTTGCGTTCCTGTCATGTCGACTTCCTATTTCCACGCCTCATCTCCTTGCACTTCGTTGCATCCCCTGTCCTCCCCAGCATTTCCCGCAAAAAACACGGTTTTCCAGCGTTTTCGCAAAGAGGATGTCCAAAGACATTTTCGGCAAAAGGAGAAAGAGCCGGCAGAGGGGTTCGAGCCTGGGGCCCCTGTTTGGCGACACCGGCTCCCCGAAGACTACGTTTAGTGGAACGTCATCAAATCGCGCGGTCTTGCGCCCGGAGCCCAAACTGCGCGGCCCGTGCTTGGGGGGTTCGGGCAGGAGTTGAAGCGCGGCGGGGGGGTGTAGGGGCCTATTTGCTGCAACTTGCCCAGCCAGAAGCCGCAAAAGCATGAACCGTAGTTTGGAGCCTTGTTGATCGAGGACAACCCGAAAGTTTGTACTCCTCAGCCCAGGTAAGGATTCAGGATTGCGCCTGAGCCCTGCAAAGGGCCAACAAGGTTTGCCCAACTTTTCTTTGACACACGCCCCCCCTCCCCCCTTGTATCATTCTCAATGTGTCGTTCTGGCTGGTTTGTGCTCATTTTGCGGGGCAGGTGAAGTTAAACCGCTGGCTGAAGGAAACTTAACTTGTTGGTGCTGAACAGAGTTGAAATAACTGCAAGATCCGGGGCCGGTTTTTGCATTACTTGCAATTGTCCGCCGACATTGCTCGGTCTGATATGCAGGGGACAGGGGGGGGGTGAGACCCACTGCCGGGGGTACCGTACCCCCAAAGGGAGCTGGTACCTTGTGGTAGTAGAATGTATTTGTAGGTCTCTGGGTCTATTCTGCAAGCCAATAGGCCAATAGTGGAGGAACTGAGAATGGAAGTTTGTGGTGGCGAAAAATGCACAATGAACACCTGCAAGGTGCTCTGCTAGGTCCTTTTGTAACGGCTGCAGGTGCTAGGGGGGCCGTGCGCGCAAGCCTTCCCTGCCCGGCCATACCCCCAGAACAGCTGCAACTTCTGACCAGCCAGAACACTCAAAAGCATGCGGACCTTGAAGAGCTTTCAATCGCGCGGTCCGTGCTTGGCGTCAGCCCCGCAGACAAGGTTGAGTGGGCTTCAAAGCACAAGCGCCGCGCAAAAAGTTGGGGGTGCGGGGGCTAACGAGGTTCAGTAGAGGATATGCATTCTCAGGGCTGGGGGCGGATTTTGGATTTCAGTGGTCGCGGTTGGTTTCGGGTTCTGTGACCACATGTCGACTATATTCTGGTCAACCAAAACAATGGGTGGGAACTAGAACGAGATAGAACAGTAGACTCTCTTCTGGTCCACATTACTAATCAAGTTCTCTCAGTATCGCTTTCAATCATTAGTGTTGGGGGAAATTTTAATCCCTGGGAGGGGGGGTTGCTAACCGTGCAGGACTTTAGCCTCAAGTACCCTGAGATTGCCGTGCTTTGCCAAAGTCGAGCCCAGAGCTGGGACGTCGTTGCCAGCCTTCAGTGCGCCATTCCGGCGGGCCACCAACTGGAAAAGCAGCTTTGTCTCCGCCTGATTCCGAGCTCGTGTGATTTTGTAAGGATGTTGCAAAGATCAGAAAGCCTGTTGTCGTTCAATCCCAACAACCCGACGGGCCATTACTCTTTAGACTTATCCAACCCCATTGACTACACAATTTCTGAGCGGCTTGCCATTCTGGACAACTGGGAGAGCGTGTTGCGCTCATCCGAGAACAAGGCTGACATTTCGCAGCTAGGAAATTACTCCCACGCGCGGAACACGCAGTACTCCAACTGCCCTTTGCCTCGCAGCTTCACTGAGTCTTACCCGTTGACTTGGCAAGCGTTGCTGTGGTGCATAATTGATGCTGCTATCCAATCAGTGCACCCCGTGGTTGGTTTAAAGACTGCCCCCTTTTTCCTGCAAAACCCCATAGTCCCGTTTTGCCTACCAGCAAATCTATGGAGTAAAGATGTCCCGGTATGCCCTTCAAAGAAATTACAACAGCTATCGGAGCTGCTTTTGCCAGTACTTGCCAATGCTACTTCCTTTCACATTTTGAAGGGTGGCAATTCCACATCTCAGACACAGCACGTTTTTTAAATGTTACTACAGCTTGTGTCAAAATCGGGTTAGCAGGTTTGTGCGGCGCCAACTTCAAGGCCACTCCCTCCAAAGAAGACACACACGCACACCCCGATGCGAACCTTGAGAGTGGTCCAGAACGAGGGGGAACACCAACTGCTCCAGCCCAGAAAAGCTGATAGGACCAGTCATTTGTGAGGAGTGGATACCTGTCGAGTATGACATTCTTGAGTTGGACTACTGCAGCTCGAAACGGGGTCTTGGGATGGAAGCCATGACAGAGGCTGCCTTTGACGGCATCGTGACTGCTCTGCTGCAATTTGCACGACATTGGAAGTGCCGGCTCCAGGCTTTGCAGCAGCTCTCGGATCAGATCTACTTTTCCTGCGCGCAGTTGCGACAGATTGTCGACCTCTTTAAAGAGTCTGGCGCAAGACAAGACGTGTATGTAACCTTCTTCAACAGAATTGTCGACATGCAGAATGAGAAGCTTGTCCGCGCCAGACTTGACATGAATGAGGTGTCCACAATTCTGTATCGACTTGGGCACGCAGGGTGCTTTCCCTACATGCAGCCTGAGCAGATGCACATCCGCCTGCATTTCAAAAATCACGAGGAGCGGCTGTTGATGAGCTATCTTTTGAAGCTTTCGATTAAGGAAAGCTTGGCCAACATCAAGGATCCCCAGTTCACAAGCTCTGACGGAACGGTGGATGCGCTGACTCTGGGCGTTCCCAGGTCTTGGGAGCAAATGTCGAATATCCCCAAGCAAGGGGTCTTCGAGGCAGAGTATGTATGCAAGCCTGAAGATCGCAACCTGAAGATGAGCGCCCTGGCAAATCGATGTAATTCTTTGGTTTGGCGTGGCGAGACTTGCCGCTTTTTTGCCGTGGCCCCAGGTCCTACACACAGCCCCTTGTGATTTCGACAAGTGAAAGCGTGCCGGTTGCACGTTTGACATTTTGGACGGCTTTGCTTCTGGAGCTGGTCGTCGCTTTTGTTTTTTGTCCCAGGAAAGGACCTGGCGGAGCAGTTAGGTGCCTGGACCTGCACGGGGCTCGAGGAGGAGGAGATCACCTTTGTGAGCTTCTTGGGCCAGGCTGGCTGTTTAGCCAACGGGCCAAAGGATTTTGCCATTTGTCGAGAAAAAAAGAAGCAAGTTGAACAGAGATGACTCTGCGCTGTTAAAATGTTTTTCAGCATGTTAAGTTGAATCACGGGCCGCGCTGCCCTGTGTGTGGTGCCCCAATATGTGCTACTGAGACGCAGCTTACTTAAGGCAACGTGTTCATGTCTCACCAGCAGGAAGGTGAAGCATGAGGCGTTGGAATCGCCATGAATGTGGCACGCACGTTTGTACTGAAGTGCCGTTTGAAGCAGCTCTCCAGCTCAACAGCTATCGTGAAATGCTTGTGGCCCAAGGAGCAAGGCGGCAGTGCTTGAGATTGTTCATGATTGAACTGCGTGGTTTTAAGTTGCAACCCCAGACCGTACTCGGTGTGTCCGACCTCGACCTGAGACAAGGCATCTGAAAGCTGGGAAAGAGTTGACAAGCCGCGACTGTTATTCCCAGTAACAAACCGTTGGAGGGGATTTTTGCCCGTGCGGCGCTTGGTGACCAACTGGGCCGGGAGTGGCGTAGCGCTCTCAAGTTGAGAAGCAAGCCCCTGCAACCAGCGACCCGATACCCATTTTGCAAAGGAACCATTTGCGACCCCACCATGTCTCGCCTCTCCCCCAAACAAAACTTTGGGGGAGTTTTCTTAATTTTCGCCTCAACTTCCATCCCGCGCAGGTGCCTCCAGACGTGGTGTCCCTGGTGGCTTGGGCCAGTCGCAGCTTTGGTCCGGGGCTCTCCGGGACTTTCGACCAAATTGGCAAGGAGGTGCCTCTCGCACTCAACTGCGACGTGCCGAGCAGCGCCCAACAAAACAACGCAACACTAGAAATCAGAAGCTGAAGTCTCCCTCGGATGCGCTCGTTGGTTTGATGGAGATTCGTCAGAGACCTGTACGTGGGTCAGATGGCTCGCCCATCGTGTCTGCGTCTCGAGTTGGCGTAGCGCGGGGTGTCAACTTGGGATCCCTCCTTTCAGGTTGTGGCTGGATATGTGCCAGCCCTTGATAGAGGGCTGCGTGTCAACGGCGTGCGGTGTGATGTGAACAAGACACGCACGCGCACACACACATGCAGCACGTTAAACACGTTATAATACATTGCGCGCGATACATTCCGTCACGTTGCGACATGTTGCGTTGTGCTGCATAACATTTCAGCTCACACCGTCACATTCATGGCAAACCCATTCCATTACATGCCTACCTACCTACCATCCATCCACCCATCCATGCATCCATCCATCCATCCATCCACCCATCCACGCATCCGCGCATCCATCCCTCCACGCATGCGTCCCTCCATGCGTGCATGCGTCGGTGCATTCATGCATCCACGCATCCATGCATCCAGCGCACGCAAGCACGATTCTTGCTAATCTCTCAGTTCCAGCGTGAGAAGTGCAATGATTCATCGGCTTAGCTTGCTGGAATGAAAGCATGCTTTTTCCAGCAACGCACAGTCTGTTTTTGTCAATTGACTTTCCACTTTGGAGCAAGGCGGTTATGGGGTGTGCCTTGTCTTGCGGTTGTAACCAGGATGCCGCCCCTCCAAATGAGGCTTGTCAGAACCCCGCGCCCCCAGCACAGGCGTGTTAAAAAGTAGGCTGTGATATCATGACCGCTGTCTCAACCTCAAAGGTCCGGACTCGTAGGTGAACAGCAAGGAGTTCGAGGAGGCGTTGAAAGGCTTGGGCTTCAACAAATTCAAAGGCCCGAGGGAGCAGCAGCGCTTCCAGCAGGTCTTCCGGCACATGGACTCCAAGTTCGAGGGCAAGATCCTCTCAGTCTAACGGAGTTGGTTGGCTTGGTACGTGGCGGTTGTTGGTTCCGGTCGCTTGGTGTTGTGTTTCTTTCTAGATGACGGGTGGTGGGTTTTATTTTCTCGGCTGTTGGTTGCTGAGTTGTGGGTTGACGGGTTGCTTGGCGGTTCTTGCCTTGCGGTTATTTGTCTTGGAAATGTGGTTGTCTCTGTTCTTGTCTGTGGCTGGGTGAGTCGGCAGATTGTTGCGTTGGGTGGGTTGGTGGGTTGGTGGGTTGGTGGGTGGGCGAAATGGGCGGGGTTGGTTCGGCCGGGGCTTGAGAAATTTACGTACTACACATCCCAAACAAGAAGGAGCAGGTTTTTCTCAGGTCTTCTAGATTCTCAAGAAAAACTTCTGTGTTATCTTCAATCTTGGAACTTCCACCCAGCGATAAAATGCCTTCAAGTGCTCAGCGATCCGATGGAACCACTTCCAAGTTCTTACTTTAACCAGGCTCCCCATGTTTGGCACAAGTGGTACAAGAGTTTGAACAATTTGCCAGCCGCAAGTTAGGATCTCCCAGAAGGACTGGCGGAACTTGGAGGAGCTTGGGCAGGAGCTCGACGGCGAAGGAAGTTGTCCTGCAGTAAGAAACTGATACAAACTGCACCCCCTCTGATCTAATCTGTGCTTGGGTCAAGAAGGCAACCCGTAGGAGATCCAGCAGTCCATCCGAGAGACGCGGCAGTTCTGCGAGCGACTCTTTGCCAGCAGCGCCTGGGCGGTTCTGAGCGACGGCAAGGGCCGGATCTCGCAGGACCAGGTTCCACAACAACCAGGGCGGTTTGGTTTGCAACCGTGGACATATCTCTGCAACATCTTGGCTCAAGCCTTTGCCTAGTCCCAATAGCTACATTTAGCTTCGCAATCAAAAGAGAGCCGTAGATGCTTGCGCTTACCTCAAGGCATTATTAACCTGGAACGTCCTGAGCTTCCCCAACATCCATCACTTGATACTTTGGGTTCTTAGACAGACCCAGGGAGATGGCGAACCGCGACACTAGCGGGCTTGTCGCTGCAGGGTGAGTAGGCCTGCTCTGCAAAATACCAGGTTTTTGAGACAACACAAGATGTCATCAGTCATCAAGTGGAGAAGTCTTTCTTCATGGAGGCCTATACGAGCGCGGCAGATTGACCGAGGAGGCGATCAACCTCTCAATGTCCACCATCGTCCGACGGACGTGTCAGCTTCAGACGCAAGGAGCTCATAGATGAGTGGGCATCGCTCGGGTCAGGAAGCAGGGAGCTACGAACGTGTACCTATATCGACCCCTCAGATTTCTCAACCTCAGGAGAGGCAACAACGAGTTCCTCGCGTCCAATTCCAAGATTTTTCTTCGGAGACTCAAGTCACCACAGAACGACTTGAGGCCGACAAGCGCAGCACAGTCGCCATAGTATCTTCAAGCAGCGCAGAAAGCAAATTGCAAGACAAGCTGCGCATGAGCGTGGCAAGGGTTAAGGGCAAGGGGGGGGGACAGGTAGTCAGCGTGTCAACTGTCAATGTCACTCAAGTTCGTTGTCAAAGTAATTTGAGTTGGCGCACGATGTAGCACTAGTGACATCAGACTCATTGACAAACATGACACTTGACAGTGACAGCTGGCATGTAATTTGATTTTGTTGTCACAAATGTCTGATGATGACTGTTAAGTAGTTGTCACTTGTCACATTGACTAGCCTTTGATTTTGATTTGAGGGGGGCCTGAGGCCTGAGCAGTGTGCCTACACACTGACTTGCCGTTTTGCATTAGATCATTAGGCGCCGCTCCTGTTTGACAGCTGGCTGCAACACAATTTCTGTCTGATGTAGTTGCAGCCTGAGCCGGGAAAAGCCACTAACCTGACTGACTTGTCTGGGCGTGTGCGTGATGTCAGGTAAGCGTTGCCACGCGCAGACTCCAGCTTGTGTGTTGTGTCAAGCAGCTCAAGTCAAATAGTAGGTGAGTCAATGTCAGTGTCGAGGCCAAAGCCCAGCCATGGATCCGTCATCGCCGCCACTTGTCTTCCCGAAGACTTGCAAGGGCGTGCTATGCCCAGTTGGGCAGCTTTTCTGGGACTTGATGTACATCTTCGACATGTTTCGCCAATGTGGTGATGGGCGCACACATCACAGATTCATGCAGTAATTTGGCGAGGCAAAAGACACATGGCGACTTGCTGACAATCATCTGCATCTCCGAGCTCCTGTCTCTGAAAGGCCAGGAGTGTTCAAAGCAGGTAGTCCTTTGTGTGCACGGGTGTTTTGATAATAGTGACAGGGAAATTAAGACTACTGATTCGACAGCTTGAGTGGGACATGACGCTTAAAAAGTTTAATTGGAAGATTCGACTGAATCAAGTCAATCAGTCATGGCATCTGAGTCTGTGTGTGCATGTCCCCTTCGGTCTCGGGGGTTCTTATTTCAAAGCAAACACAAATTCTAGAACTCAATCAAAATTCAGGAACCCTGACATGTACTCTTTGACATGCCCCACTCTTTGACATTTGAATGACTAAAATAAAGCACAGATGTCTTTGTCCCTGAAGAAGAAGCCTCAAATCACTCTGAGAAGAGCAGCCAGCGCAGCGTCGCTACCTGATTGGATGTCAAAGACTAGAGAGTGGGGCATGGGTGTGTGTTTCTAATAACACAGCATTCTTCAACTTTGTTTCTGGAATTTGCAAATGCTGTGTGATTGATTGGTCGGTTGATAAATTGTTTCATTGTGTGAGTTGCTGAATCACTGAATAATTAAATGCCTGATTGAACTGATTGCGTGATTGGAATGGCTGCTTGGTTGGTTGACTGGATTGATCATTGATTGATTGAGTGAATGAGTGAGTGACTGACTGATTGATTGGTTGATTGATTGGTTGATTGATTGATCGATCGATTGATTGATTGATTGATTGATTGATTGCTTGCTTGATTGATTGATTGATTATTCGATTTGATATGATTTGATTTGATTTTACTGATTGGTTGATTGATTGGTTCATTGGTTGATTGATTGGTTATTCGATTTGATATGATTTGATTTGATTTTACTGATTGGTTGGTTGATTGGTTCATTGATTGATTGATTGGTTGATTGGCTGATTGATTGACTGACTTGTTGACTGATGGATTGATTGATCGTTTGATTGATTGACTGATTGATTGATTGACTGATTGGGGTGACTGATTGGTTAATTGACTGATTCATTGGTTGATTGATTGATTGATTGATTGATTGACTGATTACTGGTTGAGTGATGATTGATGTTTTTTATTGGCTGATCGACTGTGATTCATTGATTGAATGACTGGTTGATTGAGTGAGTGAGTGAGTGAGTGAGTGAGTGATTGACTGATTGGCTGATTTCATTGATTGACTGATTGACTGGTTGATTGGTTGATTGATTGATTGATTGTTTGATTGATTGGTTCATTGATTGACTGGCTGATTGATTGATTGATTGATTGATTGATTGATTGATTGATTGATTGGTTGATTGGTTGATTGATTTATTGATTGATTTAACTGAGAAATTAGTTGAGTGAGGTAGTGATGGCTTATTGGCTGGTTGACCGGTTCATTGATTGAATGGTTGCTTGTTTGATTGATTGATTGTTTGGTTGATTGCTTGATTGATTGGTTAGTTGATCGATCGGGTTATTGGTTGATTTATTTGGTTGATTGATTGATTGATTGATTGATTGATTAATTGGTTGGATTTGATTGGATTTGATTGATTGGTTGATTCGTTTTGATTGATTCATTGGTTGATTGATCGATTGATTGTTTGGTTGATTGGTTTGGTTTGATTGAGCTGGTTTGACTTGATTTGTGTTGTTTTGATTTGATTTGATTGATTAATTCGTTGACTGATCGATTGATTGGTTGATTTTTTTGAGTGATTGAACGAACGATTGATTGATTGATTGTTTGGTTGATTGGCTCGTGTTGGTTGGTTGATTGATTGATTACCGAATGATTGACAGTGATTGTGAGTTTTTGGTGTGCGATTGGCTGATTGATTGATTGGTCGGTTGATTGTGTGATTTGTTGATTACTGACTGAATGATATATTGATTCATTGGCTGATTGACTAAGTGGTTGAGTGAATGATTGGTTGATTGATTGGTTGGTTGGCTGACTGATTGGTTGGCTGACTTCTTGACTCATTGAGTGACGCACTGTTTGATTGATTGAGTCTGATTTGCTGGTTAGGTGATTGGCTGGTTGATTGGTGATTGACTAATTGATGGAGTGATTGAGTGATTGGCTTATTGGTTGTTTGGGTGATTGGTTGATTGGTTGGGGGGTCCAAGCTCGTCAGGGTAAGCAGCTGGGTTTGCAGCAGGAGCTGGTGGCTCAGTGCTTGCAGCAGCTTGTATGACGACAGCCTTGCCTCTTCCCGCTTGGCAGCTCGGACCTCAGCTTCCTGGCAGAGGGGAATGTCGTCTGCGGCTAAGACCTTGCTGAGGCGCACACTTTGGGTCATTGCACAGCCTGCGACAATTGACATTGGACTGAAAAACAGTGAGGTCCTTAGTCTGTTTTTCACCCTCCCCAAATCTTACCATGACAGCAGACACAAAGCACGCGACGTCCAGAAGAGAGTCCAAGTAAGGCAGCCAGACAGTGAAACAGGGACCCAGCACCAAGTGTGGAGAAGCAATGCGAGATGCCAGCTAAACGCAGCAAGGTGAAGGCAAGCGCTAGACGAACGTCTTTGCCAAGCAAACTCGAAGAAGTGACGCAATCATCCCCCCCCCGCCCCCCCCGCCCCCCCCGCCCTCCAAAAAGCAATCAATCACAAAAAGCACAAAACATGGAGTTCAAGCACAAAAAGCTCAAAAAACGGAGTTCGTCCCACGGGGCTGTGGGCGGTGGTCCAACTATCATTCATTTGCCTTCCGTACCAAGATCTATCAGTATAACACGATATGATATGTGTATAAATATAGTACTGAATATATAGTACACACATATATTATATGTTCCAGACCTGCTTCAGACCTTGCTCAGGCCACAATTCTGCCGCAAGCCAGTGTGGGGCATGAAGCGAATTTCAGGCCCAGATCAAAAATCCAAAGCAGATGTCCAGTCCGGGTCTGGCTGTGTGAGATGGGACGGTGTGCCCCCCGAATCTGATTTCAATTCTGTCAGGGGCTCCAAACGGCATGGCGCGTCCGGAGAAAGTCCGGAAACAACTTGGAGTGCGCCAGCTCGGGGTGCCGCCTCAACTTCCCGGAGCTGTCGTGGTGAATCAGCAGAGGCAAAAACTAGCAGCCCGTGTTGGTGCTTGCGCCACTGCTCTGGGGTACTTTGGTCTGGCCGTTGTCTGAGATTTGCGATGATGATCTCAAGATCAAGTACCACTTGCAAGTCGGGCTTGAGCCAGGTGTCTGCTGGCAGCACATCTTCATGACAGCTAAGAACCACTTGCCAAATTTGCTTTGTGGTCGGCTTCCCGCTTGACCTTTGCCGACTTGGTGACCCTCAAAGGCCGACAAGCTGTCACGTTGCGAGCTGCTGTCTGCACTGGCGCTGCACTTTTCTGATGAGTCACCGCCGTATGTCAAGCAAGTCCTTTCCAGTGTGTCTGTCGACCAAGCCCGACTTTGACAGCAACAAGGATGCTGGCAAGATTAAGCTCATTCTCGCAAATATGGAGTCGGACGAGAAGTCAAGTTTTCAGGAGATCGAGAAGAAGAGCAAGAATCTGCTGCAGGAGAAGGCCCAGTCAAAGCGGAGGGCGATCTTTGAGAAGAAAATGCAGCTTCAAAGGCCATCTGGGTGGCTTGAGTCCTTTTTGTCTTGTCTGTTTAATCTCACTTCGAACATTGTAATGTAATGTGTGAAGTTCAAGATTGGCAGGCTCGCAAAGCAAAGCGGGAGGCAAATGCAAAGGCCAAAGCTATGGGCAAGGCCAGAGCTATGGGCAAGGCCAAGGCTAAGGCCAAGCCAGGAGGAGGAGTCAGTTGTCCCAGTGCCAGAGTCAGCACCAGCTCCCCCAATGTCAACTGTTGCTATCAGTATGGAGGACGCTGACACTGAGACCCAGCAAGCTGAGTCACTGACTGAGAGCCAGCCGCCCAAGCCCAATGAAGCTCATGAGCCAATTCTTGAAAATCTACAACTTCATCAGCAAGCTGAGCAAATTGTCACTGTCGCAGCTGATGAGCCCATGCCGCAGCAGCCTGATGATTCTGATGGCTGCTTGGCTGTTTGGTAGGTCTGTTGCAAATTACTGTATTAGTAAATCTCAGTCAGTGTGGTGTTGCTGATATTTTACAATGTTGCACATTCGCCTGCCAGGCCCAGCTTCATTGTCATTGTTTGCCGCAGCAGTTGTTGAAGTTGGAGCAGAGGCAGCGTCGTGATCGTCCGCAGCTGCTGCTGGAGATGCAGCGTCATCATCTGTCGGAGCAGCTGCTGTTGGAGCGGAGTCGTCGGCGCTGGCGGAGGGGGTCGGGCATCAGGGCCAAAGGTGTACTCCTAGCTAGCATGTTTCTCGGACCATCGCTTCTTTGTGTCGACGAAGCGCCTCTCTCAAAGGCTCATCCCCCCTTATGGGGGGAAGACCTTCTCAAAGTCATTTGTCAACTATCCTTGGCAGGATGCGCTGCGTGATGGGCATCGCCACTGCTGGGAGAAGTTTAACTTGACTGAGTGGCCGCTTGAACGCTCGTCGTCAGAACCCAGAAAAAGTACCTGAAGACGCTTAGAGGACGTGGTCAAGAAGATGCCGAAGCCAAAAGTATACCACAAATCACTGTAGTCATTGTCACTTGTGTTTGGTGCGTTGCTGGGTGGCTGCTAGGCCACAATCGATCCGCAGTCCTGGAAAACGGTGCGTTCTGCCGTGCATGCTCATTTGCTGCGCGTTGCGCAGGATAATAGGGAGCGCCCTCAGATACTTGTACTGCCTGCCTGTGTTTGTGTGTGTGTGTGCGCAAGGTCTAAGGTCACCAGGCTCATAGTTTTGATGCGGTCATTGTCATGACAGAAGTAGGTCATTGTCATGAAGATCAATACCACTGACCTATAGTAGCACAGCCGCATTGCCATCATCAGTAATGCTGAGTAGGTAAATTTCTTTTAGTTGCGTCACTGTCCATAACTTGCTCGCAGCCATGGTCACACGTCCTGTTGTTGAGCGGCCTGATGGTTATTGACAACAGGTTGACCCACAGCTGCAGAAAGTGGAAAGCGATTTCCATCAGGCATCGCATTACAGGCTGTATGGCTTCATGCCAGTGTCAGCTTTCAACAGGCAAGGTAGTATTGTGCTTTTTGTTTCGCTTGTGGTATTTTGTATGCCTCCTGGTGGTCTGACAGTTGACTGTACCAAAAAAGAAACACTTAGTTGACTTAAAAATTGATGCATTTTGGACTAAAGACAACTGACCTAGAAACGTATGATCATTAAATCAAATCAGTAACTAATGAAGAGAATGAAATTGACAACGGACTGTGACTTTGACCCTGTGCCAGGCTGATTTCCTGCACGAAGCGGGTGTTGCTTCACAGGCTGGTCCAAGACCTTTTTGCATTTGACGCAGCGCATGATGGACAGTCTGCTTGCTGGGGAAGTCTGTTGGACATGTGCTATCCGTGCTTGGCGAACCTCTCCTTGACGGACAAGCTCATGGCAATCATCAACAGGACTCTTTACAATCGGGACTCGGGCCAATGTCATTTCTCATGGGTGGAATACTGTGCTGGAGCTGGTCTTTCACGCGCACTTCTGAAGAATCACCAGGTGTCCGGCTTTTTGTGGATGCATTGTCTGCGACTCATTCTGGTGCACTTGTTTGGCTTGGAACACCGTGCTCAAGCTTCGTATCCTTATGTGTCTCTGTCAGCCAGAGGCGAGCGGAAAACCTCTACTATGGCGACATGTCAAGGTCATGTATCCACGATGCTAGGGAATGTCACTTGTCTCGAGCAGCCTCTCAGCAGTGTCCTTCCCTTGTTGCCCACACTGCGGAATGTTCTGTCATATGTGCAAAGCCAAAAGGTCGTGACACTCATGGTGGCTTCAGCAACCTCATCCGACCACGGCCATTCACAGCTGGCAGTGCTTGTCTCACATGGGGATGGCGGCAGCTACACTGGCATTCCGTCAGTACCCCTGAGTTGGGTGATGCAGTCGCTGCCTGCTTTGTCAGCTGTCAACTGTCGCAAACAGTCGACAGCTGCATAATTCAGCTTAATGTAGTCGTAGTTAGTAGTGTGATGGGGTGAAAAGCGCGCTTGCCTTGTGACATTTGACTCAACTGCTCTCTCTGTCACTGCTGCCTTTCTGAGGTCAGCTGATGGCGCCATCCGGAATCTGCTGGCTGTGCTGTGGTGTGCTCTGTGTTTGATGGCTGTTGATTTTTTGTGTGCCGCGTCATAACGAAATTTTTGGCGGACACTACTGTAGATTAAAGTGTTCGGCAACCATCGGAAATTGTCATATATGTTTGCAAGAAGTCAAAGAAAACACTTCAGTTGGTCAACGCTGAACAATCTTGTTTGTATTACTGGAGCTCCTTGTTGAGGTAAGGCCACCGAGCCAAACCGCACCAAACCGAGGGGATGCGTGCCCTCAAATGTTCTCAGCGTGGCCCATGGATTTTGCTGAAATTCACCCTCCTGATCCAGACCCCCGCTGATCCAGACCTCATTTCTAGCGTAATGATATTGTGCATGCTAAACTTGTGCTACAAAGTTGCGATGTTCCAGCGCGTGCTAATTAGACTTGCGCTACAAAGTTGTGATTTTGTTCTTCGCCTGCTTGCTTTACGCTTTAAAGTTGCGATTTCCCAGCTCGCGACGCTTCTGAGCTTCTGACCGACCGTTCAACGGATATTTCTGAACCTTCTTCAACACAACATCCGCGAGCGACTTTTGTCACTGGCACTTTTGAGAGACGCTTCTGAGCAGGAGCTTGGGCGCCACTTACAACACGAATTACGCTCCTAGGCGACACCTCTGATTGCCACATCTGAGCGATAAATTTACGGCGATCTGAGCGATACTTCTACACACACAGACACAGGCGACAGTTCTGGCAACACTTGCACAGACACACGCACACACATGTAAGCGAGGCTGCTGAGCGACAATCCGAGCGACATTTCTACACACACATCTGAGAGACACTTTTGAGAGACTCCTGAGCGACACTTCTGAGCGACATCTCTGAGGCGCTCCCGAGCAACAGTTCTCAGCCACATTTCAACACACACACATCAGCGACACTTCTGTGCGGCACTCCTGAGCAACGATTCCAGCGACATTTGTACATAGCGACACCTCTGAGCGACACTTCTGAGCAATGAGCGATATCCGTGAGCGACACTTTTGCACGTCTGAGCGGCGCTTCTGATCGACACTTCTGAGCGACACTTCTGATCGAAACTTCTAAGCGACACTTGAGCGACACTTCTGAGCAAACACACCCACACACACATGTGTAACCGACGCTTTTGAGCGACAATCCTGAGCGACACTTCTGATCGACACCTCTGAACACTTCTGGGCACTCCCGAGCGACACTTCTGAGCGACACCTCTGAACAGCACTTCTGAGCAACACTGAGCGGCGCTCCTGAGCGACACTTCTGAAAACACCTCTGGGCGACACTTCTGAGCCACATTTCATCAGCGACACTTCTGTCCTGAGCGACGATTCGAGCGACATTTCTACACACACACAAATCTCAGATGTCTGAGGCCCTTTGGAGCGACGCCTCTGAGCAATAGGAAATACTCTGATAGACACCCCAGTGCTTCTTTACGCTCTGGCTTCAGCACTGATTCGCGAATCAGCGCTGGTTTGACAAGGAAAAGTTTGAAAAGTATGGTTTTTGTGTCGGATCAGCGCTGATCCACTCGAGCAAGTGAAACCTTCGAGTGAGCGCTGGTTTCAGCATGGATTCGTCGAATCCACGCCAAGATGGCAAAGATCCAAGTTGACACTGATTCGACGAATCCTCGTCACGTGACAGGGGTTGACACTGATTCGGCGGGCCAATCTGCAATCAATAGAAAGGAGCTTATAAGCTTCGGGAAGGGATATGCACCAGGCTTCAACGGGACAAGCTGCAAGCAAACAAATAAGAGCTTAAGCTTCCTGGACTATATTTAAGCTTCCTGGTCAACAGAACGACCCTGCAAAGAACTCAATCACAATCAAGATTTGCAAGCAAAGAATTCGGTGGGTCAAACTGAAAACAAAGCCAGGATCTTGCTCTAGCTTTACTTGGGCTTGCGCAAGGACGGGAAGCGTTCGAATGAACAGCGCAACAAACCAGATAATTCGAGTAACACTCTTGAGGAAGGAGCTCAGAGCATCCTGCAACCCTCGTTGGAAGGCGGCTGTTATTAACACTGACTATGCACAGCAGCCTGCAGTGCAAGCGCGCCTTTTTTCTCAACGCAGAGCAAACTTCAGTCTTGCATGGCTCGGTAGCGCTGCAAAAATCTGAATGCTTTTGTGGAACTTACGGAGCAGCCTCCTCTTCTTTGTTGGCTTTTGCCATGAAGCCGCACAAGGACTCGTCTCTGTAAGTCCAGTACAAGCGCGGGAGCCGTAGTCATGTGACTGATATTCCACAAGTTCCTGCTGCAGCTTAGGCTTAAACTGCCAAAGGTTGTCGCCGTTGCCAGAGGCCCTTACACCCTCGCACATGAGGCAGAACCGACGACAGTGTGCAGCTGCAATCTCGGAATTACACTTGCCTTTCGATCCGGACACCCACAGCTGCAAAGTCCAAAGCTCATTGGACAGCTCAGCTATGGCTGACATTTCTGCGCTAGATGGGTCTGCTTGGTGCCAGCTTTTGGAAAGGTCGACAGCGAATTTGATGACGTGTCTGCACTCTGCACCCTTGGCTCGAAGCTTGCTTTTTGTTCGTGCTTGAGAGCTTTATCATCTCTTCCGTCAGATTGTCTAGTCTCGAGGCGAGCTTCGACTCAGAATACCAGTCTTTCAGCAAGTTATTATTTTTCCTGACAAGCTCATCACGTCCGCACCAACGCCTAAATCCACTATGTGCAGCCAGCTAAAACCACATAGCTCAGGTGAAAGCCTGGCAGCTGAAGAAGCGGACTTACCTGAATCTGCTGACCCCGAAGAGACTGCAGAAAGTCGAAGTCTGACAGTCTCTCTTGGCGCCAGGGCGCAGCCAAACTTGTGGACGTGTAAGCGCACGGGCCCTCAAGGGCTGCTGCGCATTTCCAGCAAATGCAACTCCCAGAGATAGCGCGCGGAAAGACCAAGCAATGGCTTTCATCACAGCATGCCAAGTGTGCGGCCCGACATATTTCTTCGAAATAGCAGTTATTGGAATGTGGTCGCCGCTTGGGTGAGGCAAAAAATTCCAGGATATAATCTCAATGGTCTTTTTTTGCGTCAGGAACTCCATCTCCATGAAGGCCAAGAGCCAAAGTATTTGATTCATGCTGGCACTCCTTTGGCGAAAGCAATCGAATTTGGCTGTGCCCAGGATCTGTCAACTGAAAGACATTGAGTCCTTCCTTTTGCACAATTGAGTGGAGAAGCTCGTGAGGCAGAAGAAATGGATGTTCTACAGGCTCTTCCTTCTTCGCGTCTGGGTTCCAGACTGGCAAAGGCCAGGAAAAAACATCTGGCATCTTACAGCCTGCCAGAAAGCGTCGCGTCAGATCTCTCGCATAGTTCTGCGGCGCTCAACTACGCGCGCCCACATTTGCCAAGTCTGCAGCGCTGCTGATGACTTCTTGATGGCACGTGCTGGCTACCTCAAAAGTGTCTTTGGCTGACAGTTTGTTGGCAAGAAAGATTTTTTTGTAAGTTTACATCAAAACGGCTGCGGCGATGCTGCGGGCGCTCCTGTGGCTTCTGGCCTCGCAGGAGCGGATGGCTCTGCCGTCTCTTCTCTTGTTTTCCGCTTTTCCCATCAAGGCACGTCTTCTGCGTCTCCCCGAACCATGACGACAGTGCTCGCAGCGGACTACAATGCAGGATCCTAGCTTGATACGTTGCATTGACAGATCAAGTTGCGCACACACACATGCGCTATCAGAGCAGCTACGAAGCGCATTAGAAAGAACCACGTTACCTAAGGAGCTTGAACAAAAAGCTCCTGCCAAACAACGCAAACATGACTGGAAGTCAGCCCGCATCATCATTTGCTTGATGGACACTCAGCACAACGCATCCTTGGAGATGCTGCGGGATCTTTTTTTTGTTTCGTATCGCCGTTGCGGCTCCTGTGCCATTATACCTGCCTCGAAGCTGTACAAGAATGATGTCCAGAGCCGAACTACAGGTTATCAGCCTTTGTAAACCAACCGCTAGAAAAAGCAGTCACCAGTCAAAGCACTGGTTGGTTGGACCCATTAATTTCAAAGTGGACACTTGACCCTGGACCCCGTCACTTGTTGGTCAGCTTAGAAGCAGAAACTGCAAACTTGCGCTTTCTAATTTCTACTTTGGCAATTTGGTCAGTAGCGGTCTTCAGCAAAGAAGTTCCCTGCTCAACAAAGCTCTTGCCACTCGTCTCATCCATGGCACGGGTGTTCGCAAAGCCGCACTGGATCAAATCGGCCTCCACCTTTTCCAAGAGAGCGAGCTCAGCCAAGCACAAAGCCTTTGCTTCTTCATATCCGTCGGAAGCGGAGCCAAGCCCCCTCAGGCGCTTGAACGTGGAGACCAGGATCCTGACTTGCTTCTGGGAGTTGGCCAGGCTATTCTTCATTGCTTCAGCCGGAACCACCCACCTGTGCTCAGCTTTGACAGCCGTGAGCTGAATGGAGGCGCTTGGACCGCTATCCATGTCCAATAGCGGAACGCCATGTTTTTTGGTCCACTTGGTCATGTCCTGCTTGGTTCTCTCAATGGAATTGTTTTCATCCCACAGGTCATCGCTAGCAAGCTCTTTTAGCGTCGCCTCCAACAACTCCTCTTGCTCCTGGTTCTCCAAGTTGTTGAGCTTCAACAAGGCCGCAACCTCAAACCTCAGATGTCTATGGTGCTAAGCTGGCAGGGTGGTAGTTGGACCACCGCCCACAGCCGCCCGTGGGACGAACTCCGCTTGAACTCCATTTTTGTGCTTTTTGTGGTTGGTTGCTTTTTGGAGGGCGGGGGTGGGGAGGGGGGGATGATTGCGTCACTTCTTCGAGTTTGCTTGACAAGAATGTCTTTATTTCCTGTTTCTGTGGGGTGTGTGGTGTTGTTTGTGTGTGTGTGTGCTGAGCTGTCTTGTTTTGCTGTAGCTTCTTGTGCCCAAACCATGGTGTCAGAAGACGTTCGTCTAGCCCTTGCCTTCATCATCTTGCTGCGTTTGGCTGGCATCTCGCTTTGCTTCTCCACACACTCGGTGCTGGGTCCCTTTTTCACTGTCTGGCTGCCTTACTTGAAATTCTTCTGGGCGTCGTGTGCTTTGTGTCTGCTGTCACGGTATGCCCACATAGGTTGACTAAGATTTGGGGAGGGTGAAGAACAGACTAAGGACCCCTCCCCCCGTCAAATATTGAAAAGAGAGTACCATGCGGTTCCCAGGCAACACGCGGTCTTGAACATGGCACTCTGCTTGGCACACGATGCTGACTCCTCAGAAGCCTGTGTGTTGCCTGCAACCGAAAAACCGACAAAGATTTGGGGAGTTACCTCCCCCCGTCGGATATTGAAAAGGGAGTTCCTCATGCGGTTCCCAGGCAACATGCGGTCTTGAACGTGGCAAACTGCTTGGCAAACTGCTTGGCAAACGATGCTGACTCCTCAGAAGCCTGTGTGTTGCCTGCAACCGAAAAACCGACAAAGATTTGAGGAATTCACCTTTGCCCTCCCCCGGACGATTTTGAAAAGAGAGTTCATCACGCGGTTCCCAGGCAACATGCGGTCTTGAACATGGCAAAATCCTTGACACACGATAGTTGGGGGCTGGAAAAATTTTCAAAGCAGCGTGCCAGTGGGATTCGGGAACGCAAGAAATTCCCCACTGTCTCGGCGCATTTTACATGAGGGACAGGCGGTGCTCTCCTTTCCCCCTGTAATCGCAGCTTCGACAGATTTCTCGGAAGCCAAAAAATGCACGATACTACACGGGCTACTACGGGCGGTGTACCTAGTCCCAATGTGCTCCGCTGTTTAGTTTCCCTTTGGTACACTAGTTAGGCTTGGCTGCATAGCACCCCATCAACATGATGGCATAGTTTGTGTAGCGTTGTGGAGAGATCATGTCATAACACATAAGTTTCCAAAGGAGCAACAACTGCTCCTGAGATCACCCGCGCAAGAGCGCTCGCAGCGCGCCTGACTACCATTTCTAGTTCCCACCAGTGGCAGGTCGCGTTGAGTGTCACCTTCGCAAGAGCGCCCGTAGCACGCTTGACTTCGAGTCATATTTTCCGCCAGTGGCAGGTCGCGTTTGCCGCCAACAGCTGCGCGAAAACCCTAAATCTTAAACCCCAAACCCTGAACACAAAACCAGCCAAATGATAAGCACACCCGCTCAAGTGCACCCGCGCAGCACTGCACACACGCCAGGCAAATGCTCAAGTGCACCTGCACAGCACTGCACACACGCCAGCCAAATGACAAGCACACCCGCTCAAGTGCGCCCGCACAGCACTGCGCACACACGCCAGCCAAATGATAAGCACACCCGCTCAAGTGCACCCGCACAGCACTGCACACACGCCAGCCAAATGATAAGCGCACCTGCACCCGCACAGCACTGCACACACGCCAGCCAAATGATAAGCACACCTGCTCAAGTGCGCCCGCGCAGCACTGCACACACCGCTCAAGTGCACCCGCACAGCGCTGCACACACGCCAGCCAGATGATAAGCACACCCGCTCAAGTGCACCCGCACAGCACTGCACACACGCCAGCCCAATGATAAGCACACCTGCTCAAGTGCGCCCGCACAGCGCTGCACACACGCCAGCCAAATGATAAGCACACCCGCTCAAGCGCACCCGCGCAGCGCTGCACACACACGCCAGCCAAATGATAAGCACACCCGCTCAAGTGCGCCCGCACAGCACTGCGCACACGCCAGCCAGATGATAAGCACACCCGCTCAAGTGCACCCGCGCAGCACTGCACCCACGCCAGCCAAATGATAAGCACACCCGCTCAAGTGCACCCGCACAGCGCTGCACCCACGCCAGCCAAATGCTCAAGTGCACCCGCACAGCACTGCACACACGCCAGCGGGCGTACAGCTTCCAATTCAGATACAGTGCTGGACCGGACCTGTGGCCTAAGGCTCCAGAGATCCTCAAAGCAGCAAACCGAGGCGGTGTGTGAAAATTGCAACGGCGGCTCGCGTGGCTAACGTCGCCGTGACCTTGTTTGAGGAGCATGTAATGCTCCTACATACCATGAATGACTTACTAACTTGTAGCAGAGAACGAACAAGAAATGGCATGTGCAAGAGTATTGCATACTCTGTTTTTTAAACCAAAGTATGATACATCCAAACCTATGTTTGAAGGCCATAGGAAATAAGCCAAGTGGGGGAACCCATGTACATCCAAGCAACTTGGTACCGTATCCCATTTGCGCACTGGATGTCGACTTTGTTGAGGAGGTATGGGATCGAGTACGCGACAATGCCCACTGTTTGCAGGACTTATCCTGAGACCATTCTTGAAGCAATTTGGCCTTCATCTCACTCTTCCGGGACAGGCTATTGTAGGCCTTCAGGAAGTCAGTTTTGTTGCGCAGTTCCTCCACTTGGGCTTGCGGGAGGACGTACTCGCCACTTTGATGAGCATCAAGTCGTTTTTGAGCATTGTTCAACTGAGTCTTCATGTTGGATTGCATCTTTCTTGTTTGAGAATCATCCACCTCGTCTTCATCAGCCCTGCCCTTAGTAGAGCGCCTCCGCATGACCGTCTTGGTCTCATCATCTTTGATCACATTCTTTTTGGGAGACATAGCTCCACAAAAAAACTTATCACAAATACCAAACTGATCAACATTGAACTTGATCACAAACAAGATGTGGGTATAAAGGAATGTTCAAGAACCAAGTGTTTCATTCAGACAAGGCCGTTCCATTTTGGGAGCAAAGGAGATGCTATAACTCACATCTCCTACACGATTGAACCCACAACCCAAAAACGATCAACTGTCACATCAGCACACAAGGGTTCCCAGGAATGTTAAATCGATGTTAAATTTTAACCGCCTTTTAACATCATTTAACATCAATTGTCATTTACTGTTAACGGTAACTGGGTGTTAAATGATGTGAAATAGATGTTAAATTTAACATCAATTTAACAACCATTCTCCTAGTTGATGCCATACTGTTTTGTTTGGTGGAGTTCCCTACCAACACAGGAGCAACTTGATCATTTAATTATTTGACCTAGTAATCAATATTTGTTGATGATACACCCATCAATTATCCTAGGAGAACCATGCTCCTTCTGTCGATGATCACACCCATCAAGTATCCTAGTAGCAAACTGCTCCTCCTGTTGATGGTCACCCCCATCAAGTATCCTAGAAGCAAACTGCTCCTTCTGTTGATAATCACCCCCATCAAGTATCCTAATCAAGTATCCCAGGAGCAAACTGCTCCTGCTGTTGATAATCGCCATCAATCAGCAATAACAATGTTTGGTTGTGTCATCCCGAACAATACTTCAGATATCGAAAACAAAGAACTGTTCCCTCCCACTCTCCTTCTGTGGCAGCCATATAGGCTTTCTGTTCTTCTCCCGCGATCTCCGTGCTGCGCAGGAAGTCTCCTGGCATCGGTTTACCCCAATCTTCCCTAACACAATGTTGGGACCATGACATGTTTTTCTTTTTTGTATGCATTACATCCATTTAACAATATCCATATTCCAGTCGATCTTTTGTGAATCATATATCATAATTTATACATCTTGTCAACGTCCATTTGTGATTGAAATGTCCCTTTGAAGTCTACAGTGTTGGGCTTCATGAAGACTCTCTTACTTATTTTCAACTGCCTCCATCAATAAAACAACATGAGAGGAGCCAGAAGTCTCCCAAACCGAAGTGTCTAATAGTGTTGTATCTTAATTTAGCTAAATTTAAGAGTCCTGCTCTGGAGGCCTGTGCAAACACTGGGACGATGAAACGTTTTGGTGGTACGGTACAAGGGTACGACTGGTACGGTACAAGGGTACGACTGGTACGATACAACGGGACGACTGGCACGGTGCAAGGGTACGACTGGTACGGTACAAGGGTACAACTGGTACGGTGCAAGGGTACGACTGGCACGGTGCAAGGGTACGACTGGTACGTTGCAAGGGTACGACTGGTACGGTGCAAGGGTACGACTGGTACGGCGCAAGGGTACGGCTGGTACGGTACAAGGGTACGACTGGTACGGTGCAAGGGTACGACTGGCGCCCTATGTCAGCGGATTACCTAAATTTATGTTTCATGCAATTTTACGTAAATCGAACAAATCCACCTAAATTTCAAATTTACGTAAATTTTGGGCGCCGGAAAATCAGGTCAATCCACCGAAGTCAAATGGAAATTCAAAACTCTCTATTGTTTTAGGTGAATCCATTGTTGAGCGGGGATGCCCGATTACTCAAATGTAATCATGAGGACACGCATGTAGCGCGCACAGCATGTTCTACCACTGGAAAAAAACTTTCTACCACCAAAGTACAAACACGGTGCTTCAAGCATGTTCCATGAAGGTATGGGACATCAACTTTTATAATGCGCAACGCCAACAAAAACATTAACTCGTAAATGCTTAGGTGGATTTGTTTACGCAAAAAAACACCTAAAACGAAAATTTGCGTAAATTTCGTGACACCTAAATTTAGGCAATTTGCAGACTTAGGCCAGGTATATAACATGATATCTAAATAGAATCACATATATATATATCATGTACATGTACATTGAGATGCACAAATGAGGTTTGGGAAACAAAAAGCACTGCTGGTATGCCACATGACTCTCAAATGAGACATTCACGGTATGATGTGCCCCAGCAAAATACTTGTTATATCATGCGTCATATATTTCAAAATGTCAAGCACAGAGCTCAGAACTGTGAGTGCCAGGACACTATACATAATAACAAAATATATATGATACCATTGGCAGTTGGTTTCCAGTAATATTTATGATGCTGTATGCATGTTGTGTGGATACTCAAAGGCCTTCAAACCATTCAGTATGTTGCATGATGTTGTCAAACTGTTGATGAATTTCATGTGATGTGATATGAATTTACATGACTTGTGTATGCGTGTCATATGCATTGTGTACGCATTTTAAATGCACTTGTTATGCAATGATTAAGTGATATGCACTTTGTATGCGCTCTTAAAGGACACCATGTGCACTTTGTATGCACTTTTAAAAAGTGCATAAACAGTGCAAACAATTCATACAAAACACATACAAAATGCATATGAAATTCGTACAAAATTCCTACAACATTCATACAACATTCATATTACATCACATGAAATTCATCAACAATTTGGCAATATACTTCACACAGTGTGGTACAAATATCAATAAATCAAAACCAAACCCTAGTATGCAGTTTCAAGACTGATTCTGTGATGAAAGTTATGCTCTCAAACATGTCAGTCATGTGCATTTCAGCTAAGTATCTTTCATGGTCTTAGATCGACTAATTCACTTGCTTGATTTTATTTGCCCTATCAATTCAATTTGTTGCATGCCATACCACCAAATGCATACATCATGCACGCAACACGCATACAGCACGCATACACAGTTCATACACCACACCTACACAATGCATACAGCACGCCTACAGCATGCACACAAACTGCATGCATACAACATGCACAGACAGCGCGCCCAACAAAGTATACACAACGCATACAATATGCATGCAAGATACGTGCGTTACACTTACACAATGCACACTACACGCATACATCATGCCCACAACATCATACAAAATGCATGCAAACGCATACAACATGCATACAAGATGCATACAACATACATGCAACATGCAAACAACATGCACGCAAAGTTTATACACAATGCATACAAACTGCATACATCATGCATACAAAACGAGACCGACATGCAAACAGAAATTGCGCATTGCGCATACAAAAGGCATACACCATGAGTACAGCATTCATACAAAAGGCATACCCAATGCATACACCATGCAAACAACATGCACTCGTCACTCATACAATATGCATACAACATGCATACATACAACATGCATGAAACCTGCACAAAGTGCATGAACGACACGTGCAACACGCGGGCAACATGCATGCGCAATGCATGCAACACGCACACAACGCGCACACACCATGCATTTAACATGCATACAGCAAGCATAAACAAGGCATGCAACATGCATGACATTTGATACATAATGCAGACACAATGCATACGACGTGCACACAAAATGCAAAAACCACATATACAACATGCATGCAAAATGCACACTAGATGCATATGTCGTGCATACAAAACGCATACAACATGCATAAAGCAATTGCAAACACAATGCGTACATCATGCATACAACGTGCCTACCAAACGCATACAACATGCATGCAAAATGAGTAGAACATGCATACATCAGTCACACACAAGGCGTACGACACCCATGCATAAATCATACATTGCGCGTACAGTACACATACAACATGCACACAAGGGTGCACACAGAATGCGTACATCAGGCACGCAACACGCATACAGCATGCATACGCAATTCATACAAAACACTTATACAATGCATACAGCACGCCTACAGCATGCATACAAACCGCATACAACACGCATACACAACGCACCCAACAAAGTATACAACATGCAGACAATATGCATGCAAGATACGTGCATCACACTTTCACAATGCATACAACATGCATACAATATGCATACAACATGCATACAGCATGCCTACAACATCATACAAAATGCATGCAACATGCAGACAACATGCACGCACAAGGTATACACAATGCATACAGAATGCATACATCATGCATACACAATGCCTACATCATGCATACAACATGCGACCGACATGCAAACAGAAATTGCGCATTGCGCATACAAAAGGCATGCACCATGCGTATAGCATTCATACAAAATGCATACCACATGTGTACACACGCAAACACAATGCATACACCATGCAAACAACCTGCACGCATCATCCATACAATATGCATACAACATGCATACATACAACATGCATGAAACATGCCCACAAAGGGCATGAAAGATACGTGCAACACACATATATCACGCATGCACAATGCATACACCACGCATACACCATGCATACAACACGCATACAGCACGCACACGCCATGCATACAACATGCATGCAACAAGCATACACGATGCGTAACTCCAAAGAAACCCAAAAACGAATTGAGCTTAAGCAAAGGGAGAGTCAAGGCCACATGTGTGAGACAAAACAACAACAATTACACCCAACCTCTAATTGTTTTTCCTAGTTTCATTCAACACCTTGCCCTGATCAATCCCACAAACCCGGAGTACTCGAGGAGTCAAGAAGCTTTATTTAGGGGCTCCCGAAAGAATGATGCGCAGCGCCCCCCCCCCCCACCAAAAAAAAACAAAAAATGCAGAACTGTTTGCCAAGCACGCTGGCTACATTCGTGTCAAAAGGCCTCTTTTTTTTAGAAACGCACCTGGGATTCAATGTTCTTTTTGGCCCCATAAAATCATGTAAGTTGAACAGTTAAGTGGAACTTCACCTATTTTGTTCGATTTGCGCAAAAATGGCCCGAACCTAATTTTAGGCAATTTACAGACTTAGGGTGCTGTATCATAAGATTTAATAAAACATGACTATCTTTATATCTCAACTAGGGATGCTATGATTTGAGATAAGGTTGTCTGACCGGCGTGTTGATGTTACCAATGTTGTTTACATCAATCATCACTTACATGAGAAGAATCAAGACACAAGTTAATCCCAGTGAGGATGTGTCTGATACATATTCTTTGGACAACTGTGTGGGCATTATTTTTCAACACCGGACCCAGCTTCTATCAAAAACAACGCAGCAAATGCACTTGGAACAAGTGATTCCCTTGTTCGCTTTAATAAAAGAAACCAAAGATTTCAGAACAAATCGGCGCAGACCGAGACTACCCCAGGCGCATCTGGAGTCACCATTGAGGAGCATCACCGGCGGGCCATACCAGTTGCGCCTCCCCGATGTACCAGGTGAACTAACTGTGTACCAATCGTACCAGTCGTACCAGTTGAGTGTACTAGCAGTCGTACCCGCCGATCGTACCAGTCGTACCCACTAAGCGTACCAGTCGTACCAGCAAACCGTACCAGTCGTACCAGCCGAACGTACCAGTCGTACCAGCTGACCGTACCAGTCGTACCAGCTGACCGTACCAGTCGTACCAGCCGACCGTACCCGAAGAAAATGCTGCCTTTTTCAAAAGTTGCTGCCTTTTTTTAGCAAAACACTGTAAATTTACAGTAAATCTGCGTTTTTGGCACTCGACATTGCTGCCTTTTTTCCAAACATTGCTGCCTTTTTTTTGGGTACGGTCGCGGGGGTACACCGGGTACGGTACGGTGGTGCAACAGGCACGGTACGCTGGTACAACAGGTACGGTACGGTGGGACAACAGGTACGGTACGCTGGTACAACAGGCACGGTACGCTGATGCAACAGGCGGTGCATTGGGTGCGGGCGCGGCAGTAGGACGTACCCGCAAAAGTGGCTGCCTGTTTTCCACAAGTTGCTGCCTTTGTTTTTTCGGCTCAAACCCTGTAAATTTACTGTAAATCTACGTTTTGGCACTCGGCATTGCAGCCTTTTCCAAAAATTGCTGCCTTTTTTTCGGCCCAAACCCTGTAAATTTACAGTAAATCTACATTTTGGCACTCGGCATTGCCCTTTTTCTCAAAAATTGCTGCCTTTTTTTTGGGTCGGGGGGGTACACCGGGTACGGTACGGACGTACCCGAAGAAGTTGCTGCCTTTTTTCCAGAAATTGCTGCCTTCTTTTTCCCGCCCAAACCCTGTAAATGTAATAAATCTACGTTTTGGCACTCGGCATTGCTGCCTTTTTTTCAACAAATGCTGCCTTTTTTTTGTATAGTTGGCCCTTGTGGTAAGGCATTCAACAAATTGAACTGATAAGGCAAATCAAGTCAAGCAAGTGAATTAGTCGATCTAAGAACCATGAAAGATACTTAGCTGACCTGCACATGATTGAACTGTTTGAGAGGATACCTTTCATCACATAATCAGTGTTTAATATGCATAGTATGGGTTTGGTGTTGATTTGTTGATTTGTTTCACAACACTGTGTGAAGTATATTACCAAGTTGTTGATGAATTTCATGTGATGTGATATGAATGGTGTATGAATGTTGTATGAATGTTGTATGAATGTTGTATGAATGTTGTATGAATGTTGTATGAATGTTGTATGACGTTCAATTGCATTGTGTATGCATGTTATGTGCATTTTATGTGCACTTGTTATGCACTTGTTAAAAGTGCATACAAAGTGCATATGAAGTCCATCAAACGTGCATTCAAAGTGCATATCAGTTAAAAAGTGCATAACAAGTGCATATAAAATGCAGGCAACATGCATATGACAAGCATACACAAGTCATACAAAATTCATATCACATCACATGAAGTTCATCAACAATTTGACAACATCATGCAACATATTGAATGGTTTGAAGGCCTTTGACTATTCACACAACATGCATACAGCATCATACATATTACTGGAAACAAATTGCCAATGGAATCAGACATCTAGTGCGTCTCAACTTGTTAATCAATGGTTATATATAGTGTCCTGACACTCACAATCCTGAGCTCTGTGCTTGACATTTTGAAATATTATGCATGATAAAACAAGTAGTTTGCTGGGGCATAGCCGAAAGAATGGTGTGCAGCGGCCCCCCCCCAAAAAAAAACCAATCCACCTCAAAGACTGAGACACAGCTGGTTGAATCCAACTCTTTGTAGGCCCTTGCCCAACTACCCAACACTACAATTGTCGGACAATTAAGCAAACTTTAAACTCAAATTCCTTACATAGTTTCATTTAACAGCCTTGCCCGAATCACACCCGCA
Organism: Effrenium voratum; assembly: GCA_963377175.1. Taxonomy (NCBI): domain Eukaryota; class Dinophyceae; order Suessiales; family Symbiodiniaceae; genus Effrenium; species Effrenium voratum. Next base: position 386,913 of record CAUJNA010001380.1, on the reverse strand, counting down.
AATGGGGAGGGAGTACTTGAGGAGAAAACAAACCTTATTTGAGGGGTCCCCCGCAGAAATGATTTGTTCCAGCCTCCCCAAACAAAAGCAAAATCCAATCGAGCAATACTAGATCAAATGAAAACTCAATCCCAGCAATACTCAATCAGATAGAAAAACAATCAAGCAATACCTCACATGCAACATCAAATCCAGCAATACTAAACCCAATGCAAACTCAAATCCAGCAATACTAAATCGAAGGAAACTCAAATCCGGCAACAACAAGCAAATGGACATTCCAATCAAGCAATGCTAAATCAAATGGAATCTCAAATCCAGCAAGACTATCTCAATCGAAAACTCAGATCTAGCAATACTAAATCAAATGGAAACTCAGATGCTGCAAGATTAAATCAAATGGAACCGGCAACACAAAGTCAAATGGAAATTCAATTCCCTCTATTGTTTTAGGTGGATCCATTGTTGAGCGGGGGTGTCCGATTACTGAAACGTTCCCATGAGAACATGCATGCAACATGCACACAAGATGGATGTGAAATGCAGACAAAATTCATGGACAGCAGCTGCAAATCTCTAGGCGAGTTTTCGCCCAAATAATGCATATTTTACCTGCTAACCTTAAACCTGCAGCCCGAGCCCTACCACTGGAACTAAACCTTCTACCGCCAATGTACAAACACGGTGCTTCAAGCATGTTCCATGAAGGTAGGGAACATCAACTTTTATAATGCGCAACGCAAAAAACAACCATTAAACACGTAAATGTTTAGGTGGACTTGTTTACGCACAAAACCCACATAAAATAGAAAAATTACATAAATTTTGCGACACCTAAATTTAGGTAATTTGCAGACTTAGGCCAGGTATATAACATGATATCTAAACAAGTTAAACCATAATCACATATATATATATATCATGTACAAGTACATTGAGATGCACAAATGAAGTTTGGGGAACAAAAAACACTGCTGGTATGCCACATGACTCCCAGATGAGACATTCAATGTATGATATGCCCCTGCAAATTACTTGCTAGATCATGCATCATATATTTCAAAATGTCAAGCACAGAGCTCAGAATTGTGAGTGTCAGGACACTATATATATATACAGACATACACATACATACACGCACATACACACATACACACACATAGACACACATACGCACACACATACACACAGATACAGAGACACACACACATACGCACACATACATACACACACAAAGTTAAGATGCACCAGATATCTGATACCATTGGCAGTTGGTTTCCAGTAATATTTATGATGCTGTGTGCTTGCTGTGTGGATATTCAAAGGTCTTCAAACCATTCAATATGTTGCATGTTGTTGCCAAATTGTTGATGCGTTTCATGTGATGTGATCTGAATTGTGTATGAAGTTTTATGAATTTGGTATGATTTTTGTATGAACTTCATGCGCATTGCGCATGCGCGTTATATGCACTTGATATGCATTTGTTGAAGCGATATGCACGTCGTATGCACTTTGTTTGCACTTTTAAAGGAAAGCGTATGCACGTTGCATGCAACTTTAAAAAACGCATTAAAATGCATATACCATGCATACAAAATGCATTCATACGCAATTCATACAAAGTTCATAAGCTTCATACACAATTCATATCACATCACATGAAATTAATCAGCAACTTGGTAAGATATTTGACAGTGTGTACCAAATCCATATTATACAATACATATTAAACACTGATTCAGTGAAAGTTATCATGTCAATCATGCATATGTCAGCTACGTATCGTTCATGGTTCTTGGATTGACAAATTCACCTGCTTGTTTTTACTTGCCTTTTCATTCCAAATCATTTGCATGTCTAAGGGTTATGCAGCTGTTTTGGTACTTGATTGTCAATCATGCATATGTCAGCTACGTATCGTTCATGGTTCTTGGATTGACAAATTCACCTGCTTGTTTTTACTTGCCTTTTCATTCCAAATCATTTGCATGTCTAAGGGTTATGCAGCTGTTTTGGTACTTGATATATGTTTAATGCAAAAATGCATACCAAACCCAACATCAAGTGAAGTCACAGTTGCCGCATGTGTACCATCATCATGTGATTGCTAAGCAAAGTTTGCTTCATGCCCATACATCAATCTACTACAAAGTATGGATTATTTCTCAGACGGCGATGATTGATGTTCAGCATCTCAAGTAAGATGCACTCTGGCTGTATTTGTCTCGGTTGAAGGCCTGCAAAAGCTTGAGCATAGTCAGCCTACATACCAAACAGTACGTGTCTCACGTAAGGATCTCAAATCGCCACTGTGTTCTACAATGAACATAAACAAATAGTGGTCTGACCTGTGCACTGTGCGCTGTGCGCCCAGCAGGTTTTGCATATCAGGCTCATGCAAAAAACCAAATGGAAAACACATCTTCAAAATTTAGATTCCTACCAAAACTAAATTTAGGTACTACCTAAATCGAACCTAGGCACTACCTATTGTAAAATCACGCCAGCCTAAATTTAGGTAATCCGCAGACATAGGGCAAGGTTCCCTTGCACTGTACCAATCGTATCCTTGCAACCCTTGCACCGTACCAGTCGTACCATTGCACCGTACCAGTCGTACCCTTGTACCGTACCAGTCGTACCCTTGTACCGTGCCAGTCGTACCCTTGCACCGTACCAGTCGTACCCTTGCGCTGTACCAGTCGTACCCTTGCGCCGTACCAGTCGTACCCTTGTACCGTACCAGTCGTACCCTTGCACCGTACCAGTCGTACCCTTGTACCGTACCAGGCGTACCCTCTTACTGTACCAGGCGTACCGTTGCACCGTACCAGTCGTACCTGTTGACTGTACCACTTTACCGACCTGCGCCGTACCTGTACGCTACATCCCCTATGTTTCATGACTCTTAAATTTAGCTAAATCTTAATGTATCAAGCCATGTCTTGTTTGCAATTCTTACTTCCTTTTTGTCTACTCCTCTCTCTCTCTCTCTCTTTTGCAGGAGCTGGCAGCTCCTTTTTTGGGTGCCAATCATACCGAATATATTGTTTGCGTGCAAGTCCAACATGATATTGCAGGAGCTAGTAGCTCCTTTGAAACAACATCATGACATGTGAACATACCGTGCACCATGAAACATTCATATTGTAATCAATGTTTCCCATGACATGTCAACCCCTCCCCCAGAACCTTTTTATCTCCATTGCATGCGAGTCACGCAGACACCCTTACCAGTGCCTTCCGCAACCTATGTGGCTCAAAATGAAAGGAGCGTACTTGGCCTCATTGACCATCACGTGACTCCTGCCAGGCAAAAAAACAAAGTTCAAAGCTAAGAATGATAGAAGACACTTACATCGATTCCTGCAGATCTTCTAATGTCTCGAATGCACGTATGAAAGCCGGACTAATCTGCCTTAGGCACTGCCGGCATCTTAGGCGCTGCCCCAGCTGCCGCCCCCACGCAGGAGCTGCTGCCTTTGGCCGCCGCCCCATCCACCGCCCGATCCACAGGAGCTCCTGCCGCCTTGGGCGCTGCCGGCGCCTTAGGCACTGCCGGCGCCTTAGGCACTGCCGGCACCTTAGGCACTGCCACCTCCCCATCCACAGAAACTGCCGCCACCTTAGGCACTGCCGGCACCTTAGGCATCGCCCCAGCCGCAGGAGCTGGAGGGAGCACACGCGCCGCATCATCGGGATCCTCGGGCTCGTCGCGCTCGTCGATGCGAGTCGCTTCCAGCTTTGCTGCCGGTTTTGCCACCATACGGGGCTTTTGCCCGTTGCCCCAGCTTTGCTTGCCCCAGCTTTGCAGGCGGACACCTATGTCCGGCTGTGCGTAAATGCTCAGCTCCTGACAGCAAAGCAAAAGCCGTTTGCAGAATAGGAGCCAATGGCATCCTTTGTAAACGGTCGTGCTTGCAAACAAACCCAGAACCAAATATGTCTTCAACCAAAGTAAGAAACATGTTTCCGACCAAAATGAATTAACACATGTCACAGAAGAAAAGACAGGAGCGGGTCGCTTCCTTTGTCAGCCAAGTGAACAAACATTTGGTTTGTGTGAGTAAAAAACTAGGGGGTCGCGTTCGGGTTCCAACAGCAGCCCTGTCGGACGTAGCTCTGTTGGCCACACCATAAGCAAACCCTAGTCCAAGCGGAGCTGGCCACATACGCATGGCGGCGGGGCGCCACGAGCAAGAAAAAATCGGTAATGGCGGGGCATCACGTATGCTGCCGCCTGCGGAAGCGGCTGAGGCGGAGTCTGCGGCATCGGCTGAGGCGGAGGCTGCGGCATTGGCTGCGGCGCAGGCTGCGGGGTCTGCGGCTGCTGCGCCGGTTGCGGCTGCTGCGAATTCTGCTGCCCTGCCTGCAGGGCTGCCTCAAGTATGCGCAGCGCTACCTCCACGCCCTCACTGGCCGCGCTTGATCGGGAGCTCGACGGTGTGTTACCCATGGCTATACTAATAGCCCTTAGCTTACACCTAGCTCGAGCTCTACGTGGCTGCCTGCACGCATGCTCAGACCCCCTTGGCGCGCACTACGGCACCAAAGCTACCAGCGCCATCTCGGCTGCGCTGCTGGCCGACTACACCGCGGCGCAAGTGGACGCCGACTACCGGACGGCAAGCGCGCAGGACGCACACGTTTTCACGACCAACCACCGCTCGGCTGCCGACCAAGACACGGCAACGGCCTCGAGCATCGCCGCCGCCCTGCACGTCCGTGGGACCCAGGATCTGCAAAAATCTACCCTGCAAAGACTTCAAACACAATGAAGATGTGCAAGCAGATGCATGTAGGAGCCCAAACAGGCTTCCTTGACTTCGCAGTGTCCAAAGATCTACCCTGCAAAGAATTCAAACACAATCAAGATTTATAAGCAGACGCATGTAGGAGCCCAAGGCTTCCTGGACTTCAAAGTGTCCAAAGATCTACCCTGCAAAGATTCTAACACAATCAAGATTTGCAAGCAGAACGCATGTAGGAGCCAGGGGCTTCCTGAAGTAGACATGTTTTGGCTCAAGAAAACGAAAATCAAGGCCTATGTGGACAACAGACACGGCATGGCACTGGCCTGACTCCCCCTTGACACTAACCGGGCGTCTCCTGTTTCGAGTCGCCCTCGAGCGGGTCATTCTAGTCCACGTCCTAGCGTTGGCAGGAGCACGGATCGAGTCGTGGCAAGTAACCAACACAATTTGGGTTCGGACATGCTCTTTTTTTCAGTCTGTCCTGAGGACTATAGACATGCCCGCGGTTCACCGCGAGCTCTTGAATGGTCAGGCTTTTGTCCTTGACCTCCTCGAAGGACATGCTAGGCAAGTCTAGCTTCATGAGCTCATTCCTGGTGGTTCGCCCGCCGCGCCTTGCCGATTCCGCACAGGAGACGCTTTTTGCCAGTGGCGGGTTCCTTGAACTGCAAGTACGACTGGTCTGTCGCCTGAGTGATGTAAACCGAGCATGCGTCCTCGGCGGCAGCCGGCTTTTTCATGCCGGCCGGTTTTTTTCATGCTTTTTCATTGCAGCGGCAGGGCGCTTTTTGGGGTTGTCGATCTGCTTCGGTACCTCTGAACTGAAGGGTGCTCTGCCCCATCTCCGAACCTGCCCCACATGCATGTTTCTGGAACATTTCAGCCAATTCCACTGAGTCTGTGTAGATGACCGCCTCTTTGTCGTCAGAAGACCCGGCTTCTCACTGGTCTGAGTCAACAAATCCACCACCGAGTGCACCGACTCCCTTTCTGCCAGCTCCTGCCAGAAATCCTGCAAGCTCCTCGGCGGGTTCTTTCTCAGACTTCCGGGGCAGCTTTGCTGCCTTGTCTGGGAATTCCTTGGTAGAAGTCAGCGCTCGGTATGGGCTTCCAGAGGCAGTCTCCAAAATCTCCTGGATCGGCCGCTGGCGCTTCTGCGTGCTGGCGTTCCGGCGCTTTGTGTTTAGCTGTAAAGCCACGAGGGCCCTTGTCTTCGAAAAGCTTCTTCTGGTGGAGCTGGTTGAACTTTTGAAGGGGCTGCTGCAGCTCCTTTGGATCCCAGCGCCGCTGGACGCTGAGCAAGCTCTGCAGCAAACTCTTGTGGATCTCCAGTGGGCTTGCCAACTGGATCGGTGCCCTGGATGGCAAGGGCCAAAGCCTCTGAAGCGACGCACTCGCACAGGAGAACATAGACGTTGTGCTGGTCTGACATGTCCCTATATGGAAAACCCTAAGTGGGGGGAAGCTACAGCTTAAACCGAAATCCAGCTTGACGACTCATGGCCAGCGAATCTCCTGGGACTCAAAAACAAATACCTTATGAGCCTTGCGAGCGCGCATTCTTAGGAGCCTGCGGCTTCCTGCTTTTTTGCTTATGCTGTTAGAGGAGCCCGAAGCATCCTACTCAATTGTGCCAGCACAAGATGTGCCCGATATGGAAATGGCAAGACATACCACGCAACAAAATATGCTGTTGGAGGAGCTGGAAGCATCCTAGACTCAATTGTGCCAACACAAGATGTTCCCGACATGGAAATGGCAAGACATACCATGCAACAAAATATGCTGTTGGAGGAGACTGGCATCCTACTCAACTGTGCTAACACAAGATGTGCCCGATATGGAAATGGCAGGACAAGCCATGCGACAATTCAGCGAATATACTACAAACATGCGCAGCTGACCCCCGTCGGTTGACACGGATCCACGTCAACCCGAATCCTCGTCAAGCGTTGTTTAGACGAATCCTCGTCAACTCGAATCAGCGCTGAAAAAAAGCGAATCCTTGCCATCGAATCCTCGCCATCCGGAATCTGCTGGCTGTGCTGTGGTGTGCTCTGTGTTTGATGGCTGTTGCTTTTTTGTGTGCCGCGTCATAACGAACTTTTTAGCGGACACTACTGTAGATTAAAGTGCCCCTACCGATTTGGCAAAACGATGGCTAATCGTCAGTCTTCGGCAACCATCGGAATTGTCCTATATGTTCAAAACAAGTCAAGGAAAACACTTCAGTTGGTCAACACTGAACAATCTTGTATTACTGGAGCTCCTTGTTGAGGTAAGGCCACCGAACCAAACCGCACCAAACCGAGGGGATGCGTGCCCTCAAATGTTCTCAACATGGCCCATGGATTTTGCTGAAATTCACCCTCCTGATCCAGACCCCGCTGATCCAGACCTCATTTCTAGTGTAATGATATTGCGCGTGCTAAACTTGTGCTACAAAGTTGCGATGTTCCAGCGCGCGCTAGCCTTGCGCTACAAAGTTGTGATTTTGTTCTTCGCCTGCTTTCTTTATGCTTTAAAGTTGCGATTTCCCAGCTAGCGACGCTTCTGAGCTTCTGACCGACCGTTCAACGGATATTTCTGAACCTTCTTCAACACAACATCCGCGAGCGACTTTTGTCACTGGCGCTTTTGAGAGACGCTTCTGAGCAGGAGCTTGGGCGCCACTTACAACACGAATTACGCTCCTAGGCGACACCTCTGATTGTCACATCTAAGCGGTCATGCGACAATCCTGAAGCCATACCTCTGAGCGATAAATTTACGGCGATTCGAGCGATACTTCTACACACACAGACATAGGCGACAGTTCTGGCAACACTTGCGCAGACACACGCACACACACATGTAAGCGCCGATTTTGAGCGACGCTGCTGAGCGACAATCCGAGCGACATTTCTACACACACATCTGAGAGACAGTTTTGAGAGAGACTCCTGAGCGACACTTCTGAGCGACACCTCTGAACAACACTTCTGAGCAACACTGAGCGGCGCTCCCGAGCGACAATTCTGAGCCACATGTCAACACACGCACATCAGCGACACTTCTGTGCGGCACTCCTGAGCGACGATTCCAGCGACATTTGTACACATATCTCAGCAATACCTCTGAGCGACACATCTGAGCAATGAGCGATATACGTGAGCGACACTCTTGCACGTCTGAGCGGCACTTCTGATCTGATCGACACTTCCGAGCGGCACTTCTGGTCGAAACTTCTACCCCCGAGCGACACTTCTGAGCGACACTCTGAACAACACTTCTGAGCAACACTGAGCGGCGCTCCTGAACGACACTTCTGAAAACACCTGTGGGCGACACTTCTGAGCCACATTTCACCAGCGAGCGACATTTCTACACAAATCTCAGATTTCTGAGCGATCCTTTGGAGCGACGCCTCTGAGCAATAGGAAATTCTCTGATAGACACTTCCGAGCAACACTTCTGATCGAAACTTCTGAGCGGAACTTCCGAGCAACACACTTCCGAGCAAAACTCTGATCGACACTCCTGAGCAACACTTTTGACTGACACTTCTGAGCGACACTTTTGAGCGACACCTCTGATTCGCACTTCTGTCTGGTCAGGACGTGCTGCGGTTGAGTTGCTGCGGCTAGGGTGTTTCAGTCCCAGGCTGGTTCAACACTTTTCCTGATCGACACTTCTGAGCAACGCTTCTGATCCGCACTTCTGGTCGACACTTCTGATCGACAGGTGGAAGCAAGACGTTTAGTCCACACTTCTGGTTGACACTTCTGAGCAATCATTCTGATCCACACTTGTGATCCACGCTTCGGATCGACACTTCTGATCGACACTTCTGATCCACACTGCTCATCAACACTTCTGAGCGACACTGCTGATCGAGCAACACTTCTTGAATGACGCTTCTGAGCAGCACTTCCGAGCAACACTTCTGATCGACGCTTCTGACGGAGACTTTCTGAGCAGCAGTTCTGATCGACACTTTTGGTCGACACTTCCGAGCGACACTTCTGAGAAAGGTCTCTCGCCACGTCTCTTGTCTCACACTTCTCTCGCCGCAGCGAGAGCTACTCAACGAGCCCAAAGTGCGCAGAGGGTTAACCTTGGGATCTCAAAGCGCGCGCCGCGCCGCAGCGAGAGCGACTCGACGCGTCAGACTGCGCGGAGGGTTCGCTTTTGTGATCTTAAAATTTGCACCGTGCCACAGCGAGAGCGATTCGACCCACCCAAAGTTCGCAGATGGTTCGCTTTGCATTTTCAAGATGTGCGCCGCGCCACATCAGAGCGATTCGACCCACCCAAGGTGCGCAGAGGGTTCGCTTTGCATTTTTTGAAGATGTGGACCACGCCGCAGCGAGAGCGATTCGACCCACCCAAACTGCGCAGAGGGTTCGCTTTGCGTTTTCAAAACGCGTGCCGCGCCGCAGCAAGAACGATTTGACCCACCCAAAGTCGGCAGGGATTTCATTTTGCGTTCGAATTGAATTTTCAACATGCGCACCGCGTCAGAGCGCCCTGCCACGAAACCAGGGGGGCCACACAAGCGCGCGAAAACCTCCAGAGCCCCTAAGCCCTTCTCAAAGGCTGCCCCTGCGACGGTTTCATGGCACTCACATGTCCGAAGTGTTGCGCCTGTGAGTCAGTGAGTGAGTGAGTGAGTGAGTGAGTGAGTGAGTGAGTGAGTGAGTGAGTGAGTGAGTGAGTGAGTGAGTGAGTGAGTGCGTGAGTGAGTGAATGAATGAGTGACTGAGTGAATGAGTGAATGAGTGAATGAGTGAATGAGTGAATGAGTGAATGAGTAAGTGAGTGAGTGAGCGAGTGAAATGAGTGAGCGAGCGTGAGTCAGTGAGAGTGAGTGAGTGAGAGTGAGTGAGTTACAGACTGACTGACAGAGTGCGGGAGTGAGTGAGTGAGTGAGTGAGTGAGTGAGTGAGTGAGTGAGTGAGTGAGGGAGCGAGCGAGCGAGCGAGTGAGTGAGTGAGTGAGTGAGGGAGGGAGCGAGCGAGCGAGCGAGTGAGTGAGTGAGTGAGTGAGTGACTGAGTGGGTGAGTGAGTGTGAGGTGAGTGACTGACTGACGGACAGAGGGCGGCAGTGAGTGACTGAGTGAATGAGTGAGTGAGCGAGTGAGTGAGTGACTGAATGAGTGAGTGAGCGAGCGAGTGAGTGAGTGAGTGAGTGAGTGAGTGAGCGCGCGACAACATCCAGCCCCCTTAGAGCCTTGTCAAATGCTGCCTCTGCCACGACTTCCAGCACTCACATGTCCCATGTGGCGCGCCTGCAAAACGCTGCCCCTGCAATCTAGCACTTGCTGCGCCTGCCACGAAATCTGCAGTCGCATGTTCAAAACGCTGCCCCTGACGAAACCAGGGGGCCCACACAAGCGCGCGCCATGCCCTGCCACGGTTTCGTGGCACTCACGTGTCCAAAGTGAGTCAGTGAGTGAGTGAGTGAGTGAGTGAGTGAGTGAGTGAGTGAGTGAGTGAGTGAGTGAGTGAGTGAGTGAGTGAGTGAGTGAGTGAGTGAGTGAGTGAGTGAGTGAGTGAGTGAGTGAGGGAGTCAGTGAGAGTGAGTGAGTGAGAGTGCGTGAGTGAGTGAGTGAGTGAGTGAGTGAGTGAGTGAGTGAGTGAGTGAGTGAGTGAGTGAGTGAGTGAGTGAGTGAGTGAGTGAGTGAGGGCGGGAGGAGACGGGAGGTGGGAGGAGGAGAAGGAAGGCAACGGCGACGCACGACGAGTGGTAAAGTAAGAACCACACAATGATGCGGGGAAGAAGCCCCTAAACAAACCCACTCTAAACCAGCAAGAGACTAGCCCTCAACCAACCCTGAACCTACCCTAAACCAACCCTAAGCCCAAGCCAATCCCGAAACCCACCCCAGTGTTCTTGCATCTCAAATCGGATGACAGTCATCACGACCAGCAGTCATGATGATAATCGTGTCCAGGCACCTCTTGCATCTCAAATCAGATCATAATCAGCACGACGCATATTCAAGGACTATTTCTCTTCATGATGGGCCCGGAAAATTTGGGATACTTTCCGGTCCCACAATAACACCCTGTTAGCCCTTCCAAAACCTATTGCTTGCACAAAATGACAAGCAATAGCGTCATCCTCAGCATCATCAGCATCCTGCTCTCGCATCTCAAATCGGATGATAACCATCACGACGCATCCTCAGCGTCACCATCAGTCATGATGATAATCGTGGCTACGCATCTTCTGCGTCTCGAATCGGCTCTCAAGGCAGTTTTGAAACGTATATGAAAAAGATGAGGACGATGACGAAGAAGAACATGATGAGCACCATGATGATGAATCGATATGACAGTCATCACGACACATCCTCAGCATCACGAGCCTCAGCATCACTGGCAATCATGATGATGATCATGTCCACGCACCTCCTGCATCTCAAATCGGATGATAATCATCACGACGCATCCTCAGCATCACCAACAGTCATGATGATAATCATGACTACAGATCTTCTGCATCTCCAATCGGCTCTAACGGCACAATTGAAACGTATATGAAAAAGATGAGGACGATGACAAAGAAGGTGATGATATCACATGATGACAATCATGTCCACGCATCTCTTGCATCTGAAATCGGATGATAATCATCGCGATGCATCCTCAGCATCACCAACACTCAGGATGATAGTTGTGACTACGCATCTTCTGCGTCTCCAACAGGCTCTAACGGCACTTTTGAAATGTGTATGAAACAGATGAGGACGATGACGAAGAAGGTGATGATATCAATCATGATGACAATCATGTCCACGCATCTCTTGCGTCTCAAAGCGGATTTAATCGTCACGACGCATCCTCAGCATCACCAACAGTCATGATGATAGTCGTGACTACGCATCTTCTGCATCTCCAATCGGCTCTAACGGCACTTTTGAAACGTATACGAAGCAGATGAGGACGATGACGAAGAAGGTGATGATGTCAGTAGCATTCATGATGACAATCATGTCCACGCATCTCTTGCGTCTCAAATCCGATATAATCGTCACGACGCATCCTCAGCATCACCAACAGTCATGATGATAGTCGTGACTACGCATCTTCCGCATCTCCAACCGGCTCTAACGGCACTGTTGAAACGTATATGCAAAAGATGAGGACGATGACGAAGAAGGTGATGATGATGAGCACCATGATGATGATATTCGCGTGATGGACAAACCTTGTTGATCCTGCCAGTAGCCATACGCTGGCCTCAAAGATTATGACGATGAGGATGATGCTGACGATGATGATATCGCGACGCATCCTCAGCATCACCAGCAGTCATGGTGATAATCATGACTACGCATCTTCTGCATCTCCATTCGGCTCTAACGGCGCATTTGAAACGTATATGAAAAAGATGAGGACGATGACGAAGAAGGTGATGTCAGTAGCAATCACGATGACAATCATGTCCACGCATCTCTTGCAACTCAAATCGGGTGATAACCGTCACGACGCATCCTCAGCATCACGAGCAGTCATGATGATAGTCGTGACTACGCGTCTTCTGCATCTCCAATCGGCTTTAACGGCACATTTGAAACCTATATGAAAAACATGAGGGCGATGACGAAGAAGGTGATGATTTCAATCATGATGACAACCATGTCTACGCATCTCTTGCGTCTCAAATCGGATGATAATCATCCCGACGCATCCTCAGCATCACCAACAGTCATGATGATAGTCGTATCGGCTCTAATGGCACATTCGACTCATATAATATGGACTCATATATGAAAAAGATGAGGACGATGACGAAGAAGGTGATGATGATGAGCACCATGATGATGATATCCGCGTGATGGACAATCTGGGTTGATCGTGCCACTATTATACGCTGGCCTCAAAGATTATGACGATGATGATGATGACGATGATGCTATCGCGACGCATCCTCTGCATCACCAGCAGTCATGATGATAATCATGACTACGCATCTTCAATCGGCTCTAACGGCACTTTTGAAACGTATACGAAGAAGATGAGGACGATGACGAAGAAGGTGATGACGTCAGTAGCATTCATGATGACAATCGTGTCCACGCATCTCTTGCATGTCAAAGCGGATGATAATCGTCACGAACAGTCATGATGATAGTCCTGACTACGCATCTTCTGCATCTCCAATCAGCTCTATCGGCACTTTTGAAACGTAAACGAAAAAGATGAAAAAAGATGAGGACGATGACGAAGAAGGTGATGATACCAGTCATGATGATAATCATGTCGACGCATCTCTTGCGTCTCAAATCGGATATAATCGTCACGACGCATCCTCAGCATCACCAACAGTCATGATGATAGTCGTGACTACGCATCTTCTGCATCTCCAATCGGCTTAAACGGCACTGTTGAAACGTGTATGAGAAAGATGAGTACGATAACGAAGAAGGGGATGATGATGAGCACCATGATGATGATATTCGCGTGATGGACAAACCTGGTTGATCCTGGCAGTAGTCATATGGTGGGCTCAAAGATTATCATGGTGATGACCAAGATTTTCCTGCCAGTAATTATGCTCATTTTTCCAACTAACCTTGGACTTGTACTGTAACCACCCTGCTCGTGCGCCTCCCCCTTTAGAAGAAGGTTTTGAAGGATTTCCTTTGGGTGGAGTTCCAGACTCATAACTGTCTATTTTTCTAACTAACCTAATAGTTCGAATGAGTCTAGTCGATAGAAATAAAAAACGAAAAGAAAACATATACTTTTTTTAGTTTTTCTAAGTATTCTAATTAATTAATTTTTGTGAGGAATTCCACGCTGATCATATTGCTAGCTAGTTATTCTAATTGTTCTACTTATTCTCATTGTTTCCCTTTGGGGGGAATTCCAGACGCATTTTTCTAATTATCTCAATCATTCTACATTAGAAAAAATACAATAATTGGAAAAATGAGGCTATGTTAGCTCATTGCTCTAGTCATTGTACTGGGTTTCCCTTTGAAGGGAACGCCAGACTCAGATTTTTCCTGGTTATTACAATTATGTGTATATTTTAAAAATTCCATAAAGAATAAACGAATAAACTACGTAGAAGAATTACAATAAGTAAGGAAAATGACGCTATATTGTCCTGATTATTCTCAATATTTTCAGTATTCAAATTAATTAAAGGAAATGATGCGATGTCTTTGTAGTTGTTGTAATTATTATATTTATTTCCTTGTCTCTGGACTTCAAGACACATATTTCCTAAGTATTCTAATTCTTCTACTTAGTCTAATTATTCTAATTGTTCTAATTACTTTTAAATAGCCAAAATAATTTTGGAAAAATAAAATAAATAAAAATGAGGCTACATTGTTCTGATGACTCTAATCATTCTGTTTTCTCAATTATTCTAATTACTTCTCTTTCTGGGGAATGCCAGGCTGACATGTTTCTACTTATTCTAATTTCCCGAATTATTCGAATAATCGCAAAACAAAAATAATTTGAAAAACGTTGCTATTCTTTAACCATGCTATTTTTCTCATTATTTTTCTCATTACTTCCCTGCCTGAGGAATCTCATTACAATACAAAAAATACCGCCTCATGCTTTTTCCAATTGCTTTTGTCACTATTCTAAGTATTCTAATTATTCATAAATTAGAACAAATACAAAAATGTTGCTAAGCTTTTTTTATGCTCATTATTTTAAATATATTTCAATTTCTACTGAATTCCGGATTCATATTTGTCTAACTGTCCAAATTGTTTCAAATAATGCAAAATTGGGAAAGTTTAATCAATTAGAAAAATGAGGCTATGTTTTTCTATTTATTCTAATTTGTCGAATTATTTCTCTTCTAGGGAGTTCCAGACTCATATTGTTCCAATTGTCTTAATTTTGCTATTACTCTACTTAATCAATTAGAGCAAGTAGAAGAATTAGAACAATTAGAAACAAAAATGTTGCGATTTTTTAGTTTTACATTAATTATTCGATGTATTTTCTTTTCTGTTGAATTCCAGACTCATGTTTATTTCACTTTCTTATTTTTCTATTTATTCTAGATATTCAAATTCTCCTAATTAATTAGAGCAATTAGAAAAACTAAAAAATATTTCAATAAATGACGTTTTATTTTTCATTGCTCTAACTTTTCTCATGTGGAATTCCAGGCTCGTATTTTCTTATGTAATGCAATTCTTGCAGTTATTCTACTTATTTTGCTTAACTTGAATAATCAAAAAAATACAAGAATAAGTCCGGCTATATTTTTCTGAGCATGCTCATTATTCTCATCGTCCTAATTAATTAGAATAATTCGACCAATTTGGATAATTAGAAAAATGAGGCCAAGTTTTGTCTTTATTTCAATAAGGTTGCAAAAAGATACCCCGGTGTTTCCATTTGCTTAAGCCCCCAGAGCAAAATATAACATTTAAATTCTGAGCAATGGAAGTGGTATACTAGCAAAAGGTAACTGGTATACAGCATATGTGCACATTATGGGGGAAATCAGACCATTTTGGCACAGCAATTCGGCATAATCATGCCATGTAAGTGTTTACCATAGTTTCCTGTCTGTGGAATTCCAGGCTCATATTTTTCCAAATTCTGATTATTCTAATTAGTTAGAATAATTGGAAATTAGAATAATAGAGAAAATAGCGACCTACTGGTTCTAATTATTTTCCTTTCTGGTGAATTCCAGGCTCATTTTCCTAATTATTGTAATTATCCAAATTACTCTACTTGTTCTAATTATTAGAATGAATAGAACAGAAAAACTAATTAGAAAACAAAAGAGGCTATAGTTTTTCTAAGTATTCTTTTTTTTTTTAATCTTTCCCCTTTCTGTTGAATTCGAGGCGCATTTTCTAGTTATTGTAGTTGTTGTGGATGTTCTAATTATTCTAAAGAAACAAAAGGAGTCTATATTTGCCTGTCTCAGTTTTCTAATGATTCCATTTCTGTGGAATTCCGAACCCATGTTTTTCCATTTATTCTAACTTGGCTAATTATTCAAATTATTCGAATTATTCTAGTTCATTCGAAAAGCAAAAGAAATTAGAATATTCAGAATAATTAGAAAGATATAGCATCATTTTTCTATGTATTCTATTTTCTCGAATAATTAGAACAATTTGGGAAAATGTGAGTCTGGAATTTCCCAGAAGTGGAAAGAATTAGAAAAACTAGAAAAACTGGAAACACTATAGCACGTTTTTATTTGTCTTTAATTGTTTTTATTCAATTAAAATATTTCAAATAAGAAGAAAAAGAGAATAATTACAATAATTAGAAAAATATGAGTCTGGAATTCCCCAGAAATGGAAATAATTAGCATAGTTAGAACAGTATAGCCTCATTTTCTTAGCAGTTTCATTTTTCTCATTGTATTAATTCATTAGCATGATTGATAAAAGTAGAATAATTAGACATCTCTGAGTCTGGAATTCCACAGAAAGGGAAATAGTTAGAATAATTGGAATAATTCGACAAGTGCAGCTTTCTTTTCTGACTATTCATTCTTCAATTTGTTCTCATCAGAGTGGAATAGTTAGATTAATTAGACTGATATGAGTCTGGAATTCACCAGAAACGGAAATAATTAGAAAATTGAAAAATAGAACAATTCGAAGAATTAGAATAATAAGAATAGCTAGAAAATATGAGCCTGGAATTCGTCACTTTGTTCTAATCCCTTCCCCCTAATATAAAACGTCCCCCCCCTTCCCCCCCCCTAATATACAAACCACCCCGAGGTTTTTATAATTAGGGGTCCCCTGCTCAGTTTTCGGAACTTTAGGGCAGGGTTTGGGAGTAGCTTGGTTTTAGTATTGGTTATCAGTGGGAATGTGTTCCCCCCTTTCTGGGCACCAAAAAACATTCAACTGATTGTTTTTAAGTAAGGGATTTAAATGGAAACGGTGACCTTTTTTGGGGGGGAAACCTCGTGCTTGAGTACTCCCGGAGCTCCGGCTCGAAAGTCGCAACTTCGTAGCACAAGCGTAGTAAAGGAATGGATCTCATGGATGATAGGAAGTCAAGGAAGTTGTTTTGAAGGGAAGTCAGGGCAAAAAAAGGTACCCCTAATACGGATGATTTGGAGGACGAACGGGAAATTTTGCCAAAATGGGTAGTTTAGAATTGGTTTAGTGTTGGCCTATTCTAAAAGTAGTATTGCCGTATTTTTGAATTCTGGACGGGTTTTTATTATTCGGGAGACCTTTATAATTAGGAAGAAGGGATTACCTATTCTTTTTTCTATTTAAATGAAAAAAGTATAATAATTAGAACAGTTACAAAATATGAGTCTTGAAGCCCCAAGAAGAGGAAAGAACAGAGTCGAAGTTTGCCCCGAGCCCGGGAGAAGGTGTAGGAACGCACTTACAAATCCAACGCGCGCATGTAAGCGCGTGGTTATACCAGTATCGGCATTCAGTCGGTGCTGAAAGAAAACGATGCTGCTTAGAAGGGTCTAGCTGCGACCTTTCCGCGCACTGTCTCAGGAGGAGTGGGAAGAATCCTGGGGCATGGCGGGCTACTATGGGCCGGTGGCGCAGGTCTTCAGTTTCTTGGATAACGAGGGAACTTGGTCATTGGCCGAGTTCGAGGAAATGACAAAGCGCCCTGGCGCTTCATCTCCCCGCTTCGGTGGCCAAGGGTTTTGGGGGATCGCCCTCTAGCCTTGATTAAGTGCCAGCGCAGTTCCATTAGAACCTCAAATGTTTTCAATCAACTTGCCAGCCCGCGGGTGCGGGAAAGGCAAGCAAGCTTGTGCTTCCAAATTCGTAGGGATGCTTCCTGGCGAAGTGGATTTGTTCCTTGTTTGTCTGAAAGGTAGTCGCAGGACACGCCAGTCTGTCTGGGTTTGTTTGTTTGTTCTGAACTTGTAAGGCGTCAAATTGGCGCCTGAGACGTGCCGTCGGAGGTTGGAGACAGATTTCACAGGGTCATGAATCCTTCTGCTGATGGCCGCACGGTGCCTTTGATACGTGCCTGCAGGAAGGGGCGGCGCGAGGATCGGTCGCGCATGTTTCACTGTATCACCCACGGGCAATATTCATGTATTCTTGGAGAAGGCCATGACCAGCAGCTCAGCATCGTTTTCCCTGAGGGCAACCAATGCTGCCAGAGCGGCGGGCGCAAAGCCGACGCGCCTGTCCAATCCCGTTTAGCCGAAGCGTGTGACATCGGCAGTTGCGAGGGAGAAGATGCGGCTGCAAGCTTGGCAGTTGCCGTTTGCATGCGCAACCGCGCTTTTAATGTGGTATTTGCTTCTGCCTGTGCTGGTGTTGCAAAATTGCTGGTAACGGTGGTCGCCTCTGTTGTCGCGTTGTTGCTTGTTTTTGTTGTTTGTTTGTTTGTTTGTTTGATTGTTTGTTTGTTTGTTTGTTTGTTCGCTTGCTTGCTTGCTTGCTCGCTTGCTTGTTGGTAGGTTGGTCAGTTGTTTGGGCGGTGTTTTGTTCTTTGTTGATGTCTGTTGTTGTTTACAGTAATGTGGTTTGCTGTCGTCTGTTGTTTGTTTGTTTGTTTGTTTGTTTGTTTGCTTGCTTGCTTGCTTGCTTGCTTGCTTGCTTGCTTGCTTGCTTTTTTGTTGCATGTTGTAAGGTGTTTGTTCTTTTTGTTGCTTGTTTGTTTGTTTGTTTGTTTGTTGGATTGTTCTTTTGTTCGTTCGTTTGTTTGTTTGCGTGTTATTTGTTTGTTTGCTTTCTCGCTTGCTTGCTTGCTTGCATGCTTGCTTGCTTGCTTGCTTGCTTGCTTGCTTGCTTGCTTGCTTGCTTTCTCGTTTGTATGTTTGTTGTGCGTTGGCGTGGTTTGCTGCTTGGTGTTGTTTGATGTTGTTGGCTGTTGGTTGCTTGTGTTTGTTGGTGTTTGTTGTGTTGCTGTCGTCGTGTCGTTGTTGGTTGCTGTTGCTATTGTTTTTGCTGTTGCTGTTGCTGTTGCTGTTGCTGTTGCTGTTGTTGTTGTTGTTGTTGTTGTTGTGGTCGTCGTCGTCGTTGTTGTTGCTGGTGTTGGTGTTGGTGTTGGTGTTGGTGGTGTTGATGGTGTTGGTGGTGTTGGTGGTGTTGGTCATGTTAGTGGTGTTTGTGGTGTTGGTGTTGTTGGTGTTGTTAGTGTTGGTGGTGTTGGTGGTGTTGGTGGTGGTGGTGGTGTTGGTGTTAGTGTTGGTTGTGGTTGTGGTTGTGGTTGTGGTTGTTGTTGTTGTCGTTTGAATGTTCCTGCTGTTTGTGGCTATTGTCGTTGTTCATTGTTTTTGTTGTTATTGTTGTTGTTTCTTTGTGTTTGTTGCTGTTTTTTTTTTCGGTGTTGCGGTTGTTAGCGTGCTCTTGCTTCCTGCTGTGTGTTTTGTGGTGTGCTGTTGCCGGTTGGCATTGTGATTATTGCTGTTAGGAACGGTCTTACTATTTTTTGTCATTGCTCCTGCTGTTGTTGGTGGTTTGCTGTTGTTGTTGTCGTCGTTGCTGTGTTCGTTGCTCTTTTTGTTGCAGTTCTTGCCGTTGTGGTTGTTGTTGTTTTCTGTTGTTTGTTTGTTGTTGTGGGTTTTTGTTCGTTTTTGGCGTTGCTTCTGCTGCTGTTGGGGTTTCTGTTGCTGGTGTTGTTGCTGTCGCTGTTGCTGCTGCTGTTGTTGCTGTGGCGGTTTTCTTTGTCATTGTTGCTGTTGTTGCTGCTGTTGTTTTTGTTTTTGGGATGTTCTTGGTTACTGACGGTTGGTGGTTGTTCGTGGGGTTTGTGCTGTTGGTTGTTGTCGGCTTCTGTTGGTTAACGTTGCTTGTGTTTTGTTGCTGTTTTCTGTTGCGTGTTGTTGTTTTGTGTTTGCCTGGTTGTTTGCTTGTTTGTGTTATGCGTGTTGGTAGACTTTGTTGTTTGCTGTTGGCTGTGTTGGCGTTGGTGTTGTTGTTGTTGCTGTCGCTGTCGCTGTTGCTGCTGTTGTTTTTGTTGTGGTTGTTGTTGTTTTTGCTTGTTGTTGCTGTTGTTGCTGTTGTTGCTGTTGTTGCTGTTGTTGCTGTTGTTGTTGTTGTTGTTGTTGTTGTTGTTGTTGTTGTTGTTGTTGTTGTTGTTGTCGTTGTCGTTGTCGCTGAGTGCTTGCTTGCTTGCTTGCTTGCTTGCATGTATGTATGTATGTATGTTTGTTGGTGTTGTTGACTATTAAAGGCATCAAGGCGATTTCCCGCATCGCCATCACGTATGACCAAGCTGAAGATTTGCCAAAGCAGGTTCCAGTTCAACTAAGTCAGCAATGAACAGTGTCAAGGGTTGCGTTCCATCACCGCCCGCCCCCCCCCCCCACCCACCCGCTACGCAGAGCAAACCACAAGCTGCCAGAGGCCTGAGGAGCGCCGCTCATTAGCTGCTCCCATCTTTAGAGTGCAGATTGGCGGCGTGTGACGTTGCGCATGGCAGTCTGCCCCGAGCGAGGCCTCACATTTATCTGGCGGCGAACACCACAGCATGTAGCGCCCCACGAGTGAATCAGCACTTGCGCAGGTCGGTGCCTGTCGTGTGCTTCACAAGGAACTGAGTGCTGCGAGTTTTCTTGCCCGCCTGTTGAAGATGATGATGAGGAGCGCGCTGTGTGCCGGGCTTGCCGTGTCATCCAAATTGTCAGGCAGCCTGCGTGAGGGCGTAGTTTTTCAAGCATTCTTTAGTCGTCTTCATTTCAGGAGGATTTGAAGATGATGCACCTTCCCGAGCAGGCGCAGCCTGCGCGCGTTGGTTACGGCAGGGGCGGGCGGCCCTTGAGGCATACCGACGGAGCCCGTTGCTGCCCTACGCCCAGATCCTGACAGAGTTGTTTAAAAGAGCACTTCGCGTGTGCGCGACATATGCTTCCTTTGCATATATAGGTAGATAGATATATGTGTATGTTGCAAATATACCTCTAGGTAAAAAGGACATACATTGGTAGACATATGTGCACGGCCAACCCCCTCCCCCCAAGGCAACTCTTGCGCATTCTAGTTGCAAAGTGTCTGCGTGCCTCTTTCTTCCACATGTCTGAAACACTGCAAAAACACTGTGTTGCTTTGCATTCCCCTCCACGGTCTTTTGAGGGTTGACCGGCAATAAGTTTTCGGGTTCTGCTGGCTTTGGCTGAAAAATACTGGTTTTCACAGTGGTTTTGAGGGAGAAGCTTGGCCAACTCCAGGCCCCTGAAGAGAAAGAATGTCAAGAACATAGCTCTGCAAGGGCTGGCCTTGGAGGTCAGCCAACCATGCTGCACAGACGGCGCCTTCTTGCAGCTGAGTTTTTCTTGGCAGTAGGGCGCAAGCCTCTCGCCTTTCCCTGTTTGGACTGGCCTTGGATTTCTTCGTCTGCTTCAACACCTTTTTGGGCATGCCGCTGACAATTGACAACGAAATTTGCACGAAGGTAGTTACTGCTGTCGTCAGGCAGTCAGCGCGCGCAACACTTGTGACACGCAAAAGCAACATAAACGAGGCCTCAGAAAGGGGGCAAGTTCTACCCAAAAACAATAGGAGCCCAGGAGCCTAAAAACAAGCGGCCCCTGAGCAGTGCTAGCTACCGCCTCTCCTGGCAATTTTAAGGGTGTCCTCTGGGCAAGAAGGCGCCCATGACCTTTGGATAGCTCACGCTAAGTTCGTCACAAGCCTGTAGAAGACTCCGCCGTTTCATATGCGCATGGCCGTGGATGCAATAATATTGTGAGACTTGTGCCCGCCAGAGGGCAAATTGTCACCTGCCAATGCGCCTGGGAGCTTCCGCTGCAGCGCCAACTTGGCCTCCGACAGTTTTTTCGATCGACGCTGCCACCCTGGAAGCTGCAATTTCATTTTATGCCGGGGCGCGAACCAACAAATCTTCCCTTGCCACTACCTCTCTGGGTCTAGAGCGCGGCCAGCGCGCGCCAGTCTACAGCCAGCCAGCTTCGCAAACCCGGGACGGCCGTGTGGTTGGGACGGCTGTGTGGACGACTCAGGTTGGGCGTGTGGCAGGGCGCACGAGGTTGCCTGGGCGACGGTTTGGCGGTTGGGGCGCGTGCAGCCTCGGCGCGACGAGGCCGGGGGGCTCGCGGGGACGGCGATGTGGCGCAGACTGCGCGCACGCGTGCGAGGCGGCCAAGGTGCAGACTGCGCGCGCGGCTTGCGGACGGCGGCTCTGCGGCGCAGACTGCGCATGGCTGGGAGCCTGCGCCGCGCGGCTGTCCCCCCACTCTGTCTGCGCTTGTTTGCGAGCTCTTCCGCCCCACCCCCTTCCCCTCCCCCCTGGCAAGTAACCAACTTGTTTACAAAGTCTCCAACTGCGCAGCTCAAACTTGTTTGCGAAGACTCCTGAGCCCCGTTCAAGATTGCAAACGAAGTGGGAACTTTGTAAACTTAATGTTGTTGCTGTTCAACATGACACCATGACAACACGCAACCAAAACTTCTCATCCATAAAGCACGCGCAGCAGAAAACTGTCGCGTTGTTGCCTCTCCAGCGCATGATTTGCCCATCTAGGCCTGGAAGGTAGGGCCAAATAGACTAGAACCAAGGATCCTTCAAGGACCGAAACAGGACTAGACGATTTACCTGGTTCCAATTTTAAGTTGCTCTGTACGTTGTAGCATAAGGACTGGAACCGAGGGTCTTTCAACTAAGATGACGACCAAACTAGGACTAGACGATTTCACCATAATTCTTACAGTGTCGGAGTTTCAATTGGAACATTCCACTCAAAGAAATTCCACCGCACCAGTAGAATTGAAATAGAATAGTCAATATTTGAATTAGAAACTATTTCTGGGGTATGTTTTATTGAAATTTTGCCTTACTATTTCAGTGCGAAGTTATATCTTAGAAGTTACATACAACTTAGCAAGTCTATGAAGCAGAATTCACAAGGAACTTCCTTTGTAACGTCCTTTATACTTTCTAGTTATTCAGGAAACCAGGCCCACTTAGACTGGTAAGCTAGAACCAAGGGTCTCTCAACTAGGACTAGGGCCAAACTAGGACTCGCCGATCTGGCTCGAATTCTTCGAGCATTTCGCGCACCGTTTGGTTTGAAATAGAGTTGTCAATTTGGGTATCCCAACTTAGATTAGAAGTTCCGACTGCAGTATGTCCTCAATTGACATTCTTTTGCATTGCATTTAGACGTTAAGCCGAACTCGCTGATTCTACTAAGTTCCGCAAATCAGGTTGGAATCCAAAGGTCCCAAACGTGTTGAATGTGTGAGCTTAAATGGTTTCTGGTTTCTAAAGACAGTTCTATTAGAAAGGATATAGGCAGCTTCAAAGTAGGAATTTTCATTCGCGTCTTTCATTAGGAAAGAGTTCATAGGTCCCAAAATTGTTTTCTCACTAGACGCAGCACTGCCACGGTGAGAAAACACTGCAAAACACACTGCAGAACACAGTGGTTTGTAGCGCTTCCCATACTCAATTCACGTCTCCACCAACGACCGTCTCTAAGTCTCGAGCTGGTTCTGAATAGGACTCAATCCGGAATTACTTGTTCAGAATCCTATTGGAGTTTACATCTTATGTCTGAAATTTGGATTGAACTGCTTTCCCAATAGAGCTTTACAATTCAATTGGAGTATAAACAGAATTTGATGAGGTAAGGCTCCAAGCCTGTACTTAAGATTCAAGGTTCAAGATTCCCTTGAAAAGTCTTCTCTGCAATCTTGAGACCAAGCCCCATCAGAAACCGACTGAAAATTCAGGAGCCTGGATTCAAGATTCAAGCACGTAGAGTTTCGGCCTGCAATCCGATTCAAAGTTCAATCTGGCCTGGATTCAAGACCCAAGATTCAAGACTTCCTGGAAAAAGTTGGCTCGGTGTTATTGGGGAAATCTTTGGAGAGTCTACATTTTGAAATCTGGGTGCGAGTTCACGATTCAAACTTTAAGTGTCCCTGGAAAAGCTTGACCTGGAATCTTGAATCTGGGGCTAGACCGAAAAAGGCTGAAAGAGATTGAAATTTAAATCTGGCCTCAGTTCCAGAATGCCCTTGGAAACACACCTTTTTTACTGCTTTCCACGAACCCGCAAGAAAGCAAAAAACATTGCAAATACCTGTGAATTCTTCAGAAAGGCAGCTCCCCAGCAAAAGTTGCGCCACATACACGTATATATATATATATACTTTTTTAAAACAGGCTCACCCCCCCTGCCTACATGTCCACTTCAAAATGTACGAGATCCTCTTTTATTGAAGACAGGGGGTGTGAGCACATATACGCAAGAAGTGTGCTGTTGTTAGCATATTTTGCGCGTGACCATGAAGACTTCCCAGGGTGTTGCCCTGTTACGGGAAAACGCCAAACGGTCAAGAAGATTTATAAACTTTCCTGCAAGTTTAAAACCTTATGTAGGCTTAATGCGTAGCACATGGACTGTTGAAAGAAACAATCTTCGGCCCAAGGGAACACAATCTGAGCAATTTCTGCAGAATACCGCGTTTCTCAGCATTTTGTTGGACGTCTAATCCCTAGACATTTCCAAGTCCTCCAACATGAATTCCTTTCCAAGGTGGATTTTATTCCGAATTGAATTGGAATGTTAAAGGGGGCAAAAGGTTGTCCTTGAAATGTCTAATGTTGGATTCTCCAAGCCTCATAATTTGGAGCTGGGAGTCCTCCGAAATGTCCAAATATAGATTCCTTTCCAAATACTGCGAATTGAATTGGAATGTTGAAGGGGGAAAATGTTGTTTGGGAAAAACATCTTCGGTCCAAGGGAACACAAACTGAGCAATTTCTGCAAAAAGAAAAATGTGTTTTAGAGCACTTTGTTGGATCACTAATCCCTTGAAATGTCCATTTTGAAACACCTGTAACCTAGAATCTGGAGATCAGAATCCTCGAGCTGTCCAATGTTGGATTCTCCAAGCCTCATAGTTTGGAGCTGGGAGTCGTCCAACAAGTCCACATACACATTCCTTTCCAAATCAGACTTTGCCCCGTTTAGAATATGAATATTGAATAGAATTAGTAAGGACATAGTTCGCCGCAATTCATAATCCACAATAATTTCCATATGTAATCAGAATTTGAATAGGAATGCCTTTCCAAATAAGAAAAATAACATCTCAGTAGAGTTTAAGTACAAAGATAACGCAGACAGAATTAACTTGGCTTCTGAACAGACGAAATTATTTAAGAATTCCTTCCCAAGTACGGCTTAAATTGGAATAGAGCTTATTCTGGAAAGAAATCCCTTGGCCTTTGCAAATACATGTTAATAGCGAACATTCCTAAATATGATCTAGATTAAGTGTTGCTAAACAAATATTGGAAAAATTGGTCCAGACATTTGTCACGAAAGCTAGCTCCTTGGAGCTAAGCTGGAGTTTTGTTTACCTCAGCTCTGCTGAGAGGATTGGGTTGAAAGGTGGAGTTAAGCGTTTAGGCTTGATTTTTCAAGGCACTTTAGGGTCGCGGGGGTTGCCCCCCCCCCAAAATTGAATGATTCAGCCACGTCCGTTTGGGGGGGGGGGAAGGGCTCGAATCCCGCCTGGACCGCCTGCAGCATCTCTGCGCGCCTCTCTTGCGGCTGCATGAGCGTGAGTGTGCGCGTGCGTGTGGGCGTGCGTGCGTGCGTGCGTGCGTGCGTGCATGCTTGCGCGCGTGCGTGCGTGCGTGCGTGCGTGCGTGCGTGCGTGTCTGTGTGTGTGTGTGTTTTTCACGGTACTTTCGGGTCAGGCAAAGGGAGTGTGTTGCACAACCGGATGGAAGCCACTGTGTTGGCCATGCCGTATGCGCTGCCAACCAGCTCTGTGTGTGTCTGTGTGCGTGTGTGACGGCCTGAGAGCCTAGCTCGAGTTTTTGTCTTACATCGAGACTGCGGTTGCGCGTTTGGGTTTCATTTTCCGCGGTACTTTCGGGTCAGGGGAGGGGGGTGTGTTGCACAACCAGATGGAAGCTGCTGTGTTGGCCATGCCGTTTGCGCTGCCAACCAGCTCCGGTCCCGCGCGGTGACTCTTACATGTTTTTACTCTGTGTTTGGGACTGCTTTTCTGGGCAAGAAGCACGCGCGACATGAACATCGGCGAGCCGTGGCTCTGTCACTGCGGGGCCCCGGCCGTGCTTAGCGTGCCTTTGTCTCCCCCAAGCCGCATTTTGTTGCAACCCTTAAGGAAGCTTAAGGGTCGATACGTCAAACTTGTTGGTTCGTGCGTGGCTCAAGTTGTTTGTATGTTTGTTTCGTGTTGAGATGCGTTCCGTGGACATTCTTCTACCACCGGGCGGGTCGACTGTGAGTGGACGCACGTTTTGCTGCAACCCTTAGGGACGCTTACGGGTCGCTGCTGCTTGACCCTGCCAGAAAAAAGCGCTGGCTTTCGTGGCCTTGTCTCTAGTTTGGCATGCGGAGGTCTCAGGGCTTTCATTTTCAGGAGATTTTGTGCTTCTGGGTCTGTGCAGGTTGCAGAGCTCAATGCCGCAAAAAACATCATGTGTTCAATGCTTTTGCCCTGGTGTGCACAAAACCACAGTAAAAACCAGCGTTTTCAAACAAAGCCACGCTCGAATCTGAAAACGGATTCCGTTTTCGCTTTGTTGCCTTTCAAGCGTAAACAAAGCAAGCATTTGCTGTCATATAGAAGGAGAGAGGGAGAGTGGTAGTTAAACAGAAAGAGATCTAGTTACATAGTTATAGATGGTGAGATTGTGTTTCTCAGGGACAAGGGCAATTATATAGATAAGCACAGAGATCTAGGTCCAGGTTTGCAGGCGCAGAGAGAAAGAGTGTGGTACTAAGACAGGGAGAGACGCAATTATGCATACATAGAGAGGTTTAGTTATAGCGAGAGAGAGGGCCAGTAATATAGGTTTATGTATATAGATAGAAGGAGAGAGGGAGACTGATAGTTTTATACAAAGAGAGAGAGAGATAGTTAGGGCATCTACAGTTGTATGTTTGTAGACAGAGAGATATGGAGATAGGCATATATGTATAGATAGAGAGGTGTGAGTATTTTAAATAGAGAGAGAGTTAGAGAGTGGTAGTGAAACAGGGAGAGATAAAGTCAGACTTTTGTGAAGGAGAGGTTGACCATCAATCAGAATGCTGAGGCAGGGTCTTCTTTGTTGCCAGCAAAGCTTCGTTCTGCGCAGCACCAGTACTGGTGTAGGAACCAGGATATGTGGGTTGCGTCTGGGACACTGTGCGAATGGTTAATGACTATGTTCATCAAAAAGCCATCCCAGTGAGTGTGATGCAGGCTGTCTCAGGGCCTTGGTTCTAAAGGGCTGCCTTCTGCACGCGCGTCTGGCAATCAATGAGGCATGCCAAACCACGGTTTTGGAAGGGGGGGCTTTGCATATATATATATATACATATCTTTAACGATTGATATATTTCCACCCGACCTGTCTGAAAATTGAGGCCTTGCAGAGTTAGTGTGTAGCAGGGTAGATCCTTGGAGAGGGGTTCAGTGCGCATATATATATATATATAATATAGATCTATATTGAAATCGCTACGTACGCGACCCAGCGTGGTGCAATGGATTTTAAAACCTTTTTCATTTTTTCATGGAAGTGATGCTGGGGATGCTGGACATGCAAGGGATGCAACCACACAACGTACAGGAACACACCCAATCTTCGCATCCAAAATTTCAAGACTTTCAGACACGCAAAATTGACCAAACACAGAAAATGCCAGAGATGTCGAGAATGCTGGGAATGCAGCCGGCAAAAACCAGGGTTTTCTTATATTCCCCAAAATCAACCATCAAAAGCAGATACTGTGAAAATTGCAAAAACACTCATTTTTGCAAATTCAAACAAAAACACTGGACGACACCCAGCACACCATGCCCAAAAAAAGGCAGCCCCAAAAGCCTTCGGCTTTGATAAGAGCTTCCGAAGGAAGACCAAGTTGCGGACTGCCATCTACACGCTCGACTGGCGCCGGCGGATTTACATTTCTGATGTGTAATGATCGTTGTGTTTGATTTTTCGGGTATAGCGCTGGACTGTAGTTCGTTGCTGGCATTGCCAAACTCGCGTGAAACAAACGATGCATGATGATGGAACACCCCTTGATCTTGATAGTTGCTGATGTCTCAGATGGATGTTTACTGTATTCAGGATGCCCTTTCGGAGCCGCCGATTGGAGATTGGACTGGGTTTGCCTGACCAGTTAAGGCCCAGTCTCAAGAAGCGGCTGGCATCATGGCGCTCCACTCAGTCGAGCTCATGCTGAAAGGATCAGCGCATCTCGGTGAAGGATGATCATACACCCTCGAACGGGGAAAAAGTATCAGGCGGATGCTGTCGTCGTCAACTCCTTATACAAGGGTGCCTACCCAGTAAATATCCGTGACCCGCACGAGTTTGACAACAGCGCATGTGAGGTTGAGGCGGGCGCGTTCCCTTTTGCTTAGTGGCAAGCAACAGCCACAGGTTGTTGCCCAAAGATCGGTCTTGGCACTTCTTCAGATGCAGAAGCATGAAAACGAGCGGGTTGCTTCTAATCTTTGCTCAGGTCTCGAGAGACTCCTGCTGCTCAGGCATGTGCGACGCTCTACTCAAGTCAGACATGACTTGCGAAATCATCCATGAAGCTTTACCGGAATTCGACATGACCGACTCATGTGGAAGATAAGGTCTGGTCTTCAGACCATGAATGCCATCACACCGGGAATGTGCGTTTTTGTCGTCAAATTGTAGAGTGCCGCCTCAGATTCCGTTTCAAGGAAACACTCCTGAACTCCTTTATCAGACCCTGACTAGGCTTCTACTTGCGGGGCTTGCGGCTGCTCGGTGACGGACCACGAGGCAGTGACGGAGTGTTTTTTTTCCTGCGCTTCTTGGCCAAGAGGTGCGTGGCATTTCGGGTGACGACTGGTCGAAGGCCTCTTACGTCTAAGGCGCAGTCTTGCAGCCGTTCACCTCACATTCCATGTTTCTTTCTGTGGGGGGAAAACATCAGCTTTTGCTGTTCAATTGAGGTGAAAAGCCTCATGCAAGACAGAACGTAGCGAGTAAAAATCAGTGGGTTGTGTTTTGGGTGGTTTTTGTGGGCTTGGATTGGGTTTGGGGAGGCTTCGCGTGGGCTTGTGTGGGTTTCGTGCGGGTTGCGAGGTTTTTGTGGAACCCGCCAAAACCTAGCACCCCAACCCGCACAAAACACAGCCCACCCATAACCCACGCAAAACCTAACCCAATTCCCCCACAACACCCGCAAAACCGCAGAATCAAGATTTAACCACAACCCACCTCTTTTTGCACCGAAACACCCCGCGCAGCGCCAGCCCGGGCAGCCTTCGCTGACTGGACGCAGGCTATGCTCGTAAGTTCTGGCGAGCAGCGCATTTTGGAGGCGCGTGACAACTTCGTCCTTAGCGAAGCGCTTCCGTTTAAACTTAGTCTTAGTTGTATCAGAAACAAAAACTGGACTTTTTCCAGGCCGCTGGGCTTGGGATCACTTTTGCATGGCTTCAAAAGAGACCCCGCCGCTTTGGGAAACACCCCGGCTGCGGACCAAGTCTTGGGACGAACTGTTTTATGGTTTTCAGTTCCTTGACCCAATGTATCAATATGGGCTTTGACACACTTCAAGGATGGTAATGTACAGTGGTCCTTCGCAGAAACTCAGTGTGATGTTCAGGTTTCAAGTTCGGCTGTTTGCCCACAGATTTTCCCTCAGACAAATGTTGAAACATCATAGTAGTCTGGGAGGGTCGCATTTTGGTTCTGGTTGTTCATTGTCATTGCATATCTCTTCTGACGGCGACCGCGGAGTGGAACCTCGGCTGTTTGGTGTGCTGGGGAGCCAGAAAACAACCCGCCCATCAACGCAAATATACCATCGCGGTTCGCCGCTTCAGCGCCGACGCTTCAGCCTTTTCAGCAGTTTCCAGGCTTTTCGGCCGTTTCGGCCGCTTCATCCGTACCAGTTGTTTCAGCTGCTTGCGGGTTGGCTTTGGTGTTGGGTTGGTCTGGGCTGGTTTAGGGTGAACCTGGGGTTGGTTTTGGTTTGGTTTAAAGTTACCTTCGGGACGGCTGCTTTAGGGTCGTAGGGTTGGTTTAGGCTTGTTCCGGTTGGTTGGGGTTGGAAAAGAGTTGGCTTAGGGTTGGTTCAGAGCGGTTTCGGGTTTGTTTTGGGGCTGATTTAGGGTTGCTATAGGGTTGCCTGAAATTTGGTTTCGGATCGGTTTATGGATTTTAGGATTGCTTTTGCTTGCGGGGTGCTTAATGTTGATTTAAAGTTGGTTTAGGGTTGGTTCAGGGTGAAGATGGGTCGGTTTAGGTTTGTTTTAGGATTGGCTTAGGGTTGCTTTAGGGTTGGGTTTTCGGTTGGTTTCGGGTTGGTTGAGGGTTGATTTGGGGTTGATTTGGGGTTGGTTTGTGGTTGGTTCGTGGTTGGTTCGGGGTTGGTTTGGGGTTGGTTTGGGGTTGGTTTAGGGTTTATGGGTTGGTTAGGTAGCGTTGGTTTAGGGGTTGGTTTAGGCTTGGGTCTGGTTCTGGGTTGGTTTAGGATTTGGTTTAGGGTTACGTTAGGCTTGGTTTGGTATTGCGGTAGGGTTGTTGTAGGGCTGCTTTAGGGATGGTTTAGGGTCAGGGTTGGGCTCGGGGGTTGCTTCAGGGTCGGTTTGGTGTTGCTCTTTGGGGTTGTTTGAGGTTTAGGGTTGCCTTAGGGTTGTGCTCAGTTGGTTTAGGGTCGGTTTCTGGTTTGTCTCGGCTACTTCAGGGTGGTTTAGGCTGGTGTCGGGGTGTTGATAGGGTCGGGTTGGTTTGGGGCGCAGGAGTGTTTAGCGTTGGCTGAGGGGTTGGTTTGGGGTTGTTTAGGGTGCTCCAGGATGGCTGAGGGTTTAGGGTTGGTTCAGGGTTGATTTGGGGTCGGGCTGGCTTGGCCTGCCATTATGAAGCCGCCCAGGGCTTTTGCCCCAGCGGGTGTAACGCCTTGTTCAAGCTAGTCAGTGGCTCATCATGGGACCCAATCGGGCGCGTCAATCTGCGCAGGTATGCAGAAGGCTTTTCCAGCCCTTTGTGCCTGACCTCAGCAAAAATGCCCCGAGCTTTGCCATGCGCTGTATCGCAATGACAAAACCGCGACACGTGTCCAACTGCTTTGGTTCTGTTGCATGCTATCAAATATGTCTTTGCAGCTGAATACAAATGAACCAACCAGAGATTTGACGGTGGGTTTTGCGAATTCGCGCAGCAAGGAACTCACTTTGGGCATCCGGCAGAGTGTCCAGGAGTGGCAAGTCATTGTGCCCAATGATTCACGATTAATCCGATGCAAACCATTGCGCAGGGCCTGCGCGAGGGCGAAATGACAAAACATCTTTTCAGTTGACGTGCAAACCGTTGCTTAAGTCAACGCAACTGCGATCATCAATCCCTTTACTGGCAGTTCTACAACAGAGTCAAACATGGTCAAACACACGATTGTTGCTTGGCAGGATTGCAGACAGGTCCCCCGTTAGTTTTTTAGTGCGCGATGGAAGGTGTGCCTTTCAAAACTTGGGGCTACTGGCAAAGAAATGTACCCGACAGGACTGCGCAGAAAGGCCGACGCTTGAACGAAACATGCTCTTCTGTGGCTAGGTCATCATGGTTCTGACATGACCAGCCTGGATTAAAACTTGCTGATGTTAGGGAACCTACTGACTTCCCGGCACATCCTCGGTTCCAAAGAGGACACCGCCTGCCTTGGACTGGGCAGAGTTGGCTTCACCTACGGAGAGGCGACGAAGGGTGCAAGGCGTGAAAAATGGCGAGGTATCGTCAAGAAGCTTCCTCTGACTTGCAAGGGTGTACTGCACTGCGCTTGTCACTTGTCACTTGTTGGGCTACTATGGAAAATTCTGTGACTGTCCTGTTGGTCAAACTCAGATGGGCTATAGGACTTCGTGCAGAAGGTTCTGCGCTCGGTCAAGCTCAATGTGGCTCTTACTTGGAGCTAAGCCCTAAGAACAAAAGACGCCAAAGAAGGTGGTTACAAGCCGCAAAAACCAACAGCCTGTCACTTTTAGGGTGTTGGCCCAAACGTTGGCGAGGATTGCCACGGATGCTTTGGGCACGGCTAATCCAGAGACTTCATGTGGAGAGGTCTCGTTATTATCTTTCCTGCGGCTGCTGGATCGCGACGCGGCCTCGGCAAATCTATTCCGGGAAAGTTCTTCGAACCGTTTTTTTTTCTTTGTCGTACGTTTCAGAAACCAGAAGAAGAAGCCTGTCAGGAGCGCACTGCTTTTGAGTCACATCCTGTGAGTCACATTCTGTCGCATTCCATCCAAACATGTGTCCGCCGTCCTTCCCGGCGGGGGTGCGCTTTGTCGAGGTTGCGTGCATCCAGAGCGGCCACGCGGTCAGCCCGGCAAGACTTTGCGAAGTATTTCGTGCGAACCCGCCTGCAAGCCGAGGCGTTCAAAGCACGCGTTGGTACCATGGCTTTGTTTTGATGAGTGGGCCTACGACTGTCTAGTGTACGACGTTCCGCCTCTAAAGCTGCAAAGCAGCACCAACGCACGGCCG
>CAUJNA010001380.1:222245-349745 GCA_963377175.1 Effrenium voratum | reverse complement strand
CTAACATCAGCCAGCAGGGCATACATAGATTTCAATAAGGCTCGAGTTCCATCACATTGCCACGTTCAGTTAGAAACAAAGTAAAACATCCTGTTCATGAATAGAACTTAGAAAAGGATTAATTCAGCATCTCATTGGAACTGTAGCAGAATTAAAGAACAACACATGTGCAATTGAATGTTTGTTCTAATTTGGGGACTAAAGTCGGAAACCCTTTCCATACATGATTTCAAGTTAATCGCCGTTGGACAAGCGCCTGGGAAGGTAGTGGGCAGTAGAGGAGCAGATTTGCAAATGTGGAAGATTGTAAACGAGCAGATGTATTGGATGGAAGCTTCTGGCTAGATTTGCAAGAAATGGAAGACGCGCAAACAAAAAAGTGGATCGCGGGTGGGGCGTGAGCATATATTTAGCAAGTGCGTGGGTCCTGGGAGGTTGGTTTTTGGAGGGGAGGGGGGGGGGGTAGCAAATATATTTGTATATTTACATACCAGTAGAGCCAGCAAAGCTGGTGATCGGAAGTTTCAGTCATGTAAAAGCTATCGTTTAATTTATCTTGCTTTATTGGTGTTTGTCTCTTTTTCTCCCTCGTGCTCTTTGTCTTTCTCTTTGCGTGTCTCTTTCTTTGTCTCTCTGTCGCACACGAGGCAGCCACAGCGCAGCCTTCTTATCAGCGGCCTGCGGCGCTTTGGAGATGACTTCTTTGCCTAAGGTAGCTAAGATGACGCAAACCCTGCTGCTGCTGCTCCTGCTGCTGCTGCGTGGCTGACGCAGATGGCCCAAGTAGCAAGATGCTCAAGTCACGCGTGAAACCTTTCGAGTCAAGGTGCAAAAGGCGACAGAATGAAGCGCGCAACCAACAAACTACTTGACAGCCCTCATAGACGCACTTGAGTTTTTATGGGAGACCCTCACTCAGCTGGACGTCACATGTATGTTGGATGGGTGTCCGATCAACTACAAGACCCTCATTGGAAACCCAAGCCCTGGAAAACCCACTCTGCTTGACAACCCGACAACAAGCTACCTGGCAACAGTCATGAATGCACCTGAACCAAGCAACCATAAACAGGCTTGCTTGAAACCATCATCTATCGCAGCGCAGCCGACGGGTCCACTCAGCCCCGTGCCCAGCCAGAGTCCTCACGCCTCGGCGGCAAGCCCAAGCTGCGGCGCCACGGCTGTGTCCGGCTTCGCAGAACTAAAGGGCAAGCACGCTTACCTACGTGCCGCGCCGCCTGCGCTGGCAAGCGCTTACTTGCGGGCTGCCTGCAGCAGTGCGTGACGCACTTGCCTGCGGGCTGCCTGCAATGGCAAGCAGCTGCGGCGCCAACTTATTCTGCTTAGTGCGAAACTACTCCGCAGCTTGCGCAGTAGTTTTGCACTAAGCAGTGTCAGTCGGCGCCGCAAGTGGCGCAAGTAGATATAGCATAATCAGGCGCTGGCCATCAGGCAGCCCCTAGGCGAGTGTGTCACGGCCGTGTAGCCGCAAGCTACGCTTCCCACTGCAGGCAGTCCGTAAGCAAGCGAATTGTGCAACGCCAGGTCACCGCAGGCTGCGGCAGCACGCGACACACCGCATCCCGCAGCAACAATCAACCAGCTCGTGGAACCAAAGTAGAAGCGATCCCTGCTCGAAGTAGAAGCGTGCATTTATGTTTTTGAGAACAAGGGCGCAGGCAAACTGTTTGTTGATTTTTCAATTGGGTTTATTATCGCTAAGGGGTGAAGGTGTCAGGACTTTGTTAAATGTTGCGCCCCCTTCACGCAACAACATCCAGCCAAGCTCGGCCAACTCATCCATTCAGTCAATCCCAGCGCTCTACCTTGTCTCTTTTGCCCGAAGCGCAAACTCTGCTGCGCGTCGTACCGCAATGCGGTCCGCAGCGGTGCGCGCGCCGGCGCGCCGCCCAACCAGCCGCTCGCCCAACAGTCTTCGCGAAAACTATCTACCTACAACGAATTTTGGACTTGACCCTGCGAAAGTGCCGCGTCTGCTGCGAAATCTGTACCTCACCATGCGAGAGTGCTGCGCCTGCCTGTGCTTGACCTTGCTAAAATGCTGCACCTGCCACGAAATCTATACTTGACCTTGCGAAAGTGCAGCAAATGCTGCGCTCGCCACACAATCTGCACCTCGGCTCGCCAAAGTGCTGCGCCTGCCGCGCGCAGCTGACATCGCGAGAAGCGCCTGCGTCCGTGCCAATGGGCCCGGGCCCGACCGCGTTCCGCACCCGTCCTCCGTCAGAGAATCAACACTAGCGCTCGTCCCGATGATAAGCATCATCGTGCATCCTCTGCATCACCAACAGTCATGATGATAATCGTGACTACGCATCCTATGCATCTCCAGTCGGTTCTTACGGGACCTCCAACTGTCATGATGATTCACCAGCAACACAACTCCGACGAATGCGACCACTTGCGGAGGGGTCGAATGGAGCGGCCCCGCATCGCCAGCATCGCCGAACATCACGAACAACGTTCCCCAGAAAACGCCTGTGGCAGCTGATGACGACTATGATGATAACTTCAGCTTGTCCAGTTGCAGCCGCGTCCAGCCTTTCAGATATATATATATATGAAAGAGAAAGCCGTGACCATAATAAGGATGATGACTGTGATGATAAGGGTGATGACTGTGATGATAACTATCGTCGTAGCATTGTCTGCAATCCTCTGCATTACCAATACTGCCTCATGAGAGATGGCGATGATCAGGATGATGACTATGATGAGAAGGATCATGACTGTGAAGATAACTATCATCGTAGCATCCTCTGCATCTAGTAAGAAGAAAGAAACAAGAGAAGGATGATGATGACCACAAGACGACGAGGATGATGATAAGCGTGATGACTGTCATGGGTACTATCATCGTAGCATCATCTGCATTACCAATGCTGCCTCATAAGAGATGATGATCATGACCATGAGGATGATGCTAAGGATGATGACTATGATGAGCTGATAAGGATGATGACTATGCTGATAAGGATGGTGACTGCAATGATAACTATCATCGTAGCATTGTCTGCATTACCAATGCTGCCTCATAAGAGATGATGATGATGATGATGATGAGGATGATGACTATGATGATAAGGATGATGACTGTGATGATAACTATCATCGTAGCATCCTCTGCATTGCCAATGCTGCCTAGCGCCACAATTGAAATGTATATGATAATAAGAAAGAAAAATGGTGATGACCGCAATGATGATGATCAGGGGGATGATGGTAGGATGATGACTGTCATGATAACTATCATGGTAGCATCATCTGCATTACCAATGCTGCCGGTGACCATGAGGACAATGATAAGGATGATGACTGTGACGCTAAGGATGATGACTGTGAGCTTACTGTGATGATAGTTAGTAGCACCCTCTGCATTACCAATGCTGCCTAACGCCACACTTGAAGTGGTGTATATAGGAATAAGAAGTAAAAAAGAAGCAAGAAAAGGATGATGGTTACCACAATGATGATGATCAGGATGATGATGACAAACATGATGATACGGATGATGACTGTGATGATCACTATCATCGTAGCATCCTCTGCATTACCAATGCTGTATCATAAGAGATGATGATGATAAGGATGATGATTAAGATGATAAGGTCGATGACTGCGATGATAACTATCATCGTAGCATTGTCTGCATTACCAATCCTGCCTCAAAAGAGATGATGATGATGACCATGAGGATGATGATATGGATGATGACTATGATGATAAGGATGATGACTGTGATGATAACTATCATCGTAGCATCCTCTGCAGTACCAATGCTGCCTAAGGCCACCATTGAAATGTTTCTAATAAGAAGAAAGAAAAATGATGATGACCGCAATGCTGATGTTCAGGGTCATGATGATGACCGCGAGGATGATGGTAGGGTGATGCCTGCCAGCATAGCTATCATGGTAGCACCATCTGCATTACCAATGCTGCCGATGACCATGAGGATGATAATAAGGATGATGACTGTGATGATAAGGGTGATGTCTGTGATGGTAACTATCATCGCAGCATCCTCTGCATTACCAGTGCTGCCTCAGAAGAGATGAAGATTATAAGGATGATGACTGCGATGAAAAGGATGATGACTGTGATGATAACTATCATCGTAGCATCCTCTGCATTACCAATGCTACCCAACGCCACAATTGAAATATGTATAGTAATAAGAAAAAAGAAACCAGAAATGGATGATGATGACCACAAAGATGGTCAGGATGATGATGACGAGGATGATGATAAGAATGACGATTGTGATGATAACTATCATCGCAGCATCATCTGCATTACCAATGCTGCCTCATAAGAGATGATGAGGGTGTGAGTGCGATGATGTTAAGGATGAAGACTGTTAAGATAACTATCACCGTAGCACCCTTTGCATCACCAACAATGCCTAGCGCCACAGTTGAAATGTACATAGTAGGAAGAAATAAGAAAG
The DNA here is from genome assembly GCA_963377175.1 of Effrenium voratum. Classification (NCBI taxonomy): domain Eukaryota; class Dinophyceae; order Suessiales; family Symbiodiniaceae; genus Effrenium; species Effrenium voratum. Next base: position 345,274 of record CAUJNA010001380.1, on the reverse strand, counting down.
GAACAAGAAGAGGATGATGATGACCGCAATGATGATGATCAGGATGATGATGACGAGGTTGATGATAAGGATGATGATTGTCATAATCACTATCATCGCAGCACCATCTGCATTATCAGTGCTGCTTAATAAGAGACGCTGATGATCACCATGAGAATAATAAGAATGATGACTATGATGATAACCATCACCGTAGCATCTTCTGCAGTACCAATGCTGCCTAACGCCGCAATTGAAATGTATATCGCACACATGTTGTCTCTCACGCTTTCATTCGTTCTTCATCTCATCTGTGTGCAAGACTACCTTTGAATTCCTGTCCGTAACACGGAAGTTCCTTCTAAGCTTCCTTTTTTCATAGAACGCCACGTCTGCGTTTGCCTTTGAATTTGTTGACCTTCAGGCAATCTGCTCATTTGGCCATGTGAAAAGATTGCGTGCTTTCCGAGAAAGAAGAGTGATCAGCGCAATAACCAGAAACATCCATAGTCTCACCAATCCACATTGGGTCTGGCCTGAAATAGATCCAAGGGCCATTTGGGTATCCTACCACAGCAGGATTGAGATCCCCTGCTACCAGACTTCACGGAGGCCTACACCAGAGCAGGCCGACCTATCGGCAGCGCTGAGGAGACGCTGTATGACGAAAAGTTAGCGGTGCGAAGAGCAGACTCACAAGAGATGTACAGACGATGCTGGGCAGTTCTATACTCCAACATCCAGAAGAAGGAGTCAACTACTTCAAGAACTTGCTCAAGAAGTACTTCCTGAAGCGCGCTACCTTTGCAGGCTTTCTCGCGTCAGTGCAAGATGTAAATAGTCGAAGAATCGCTCAGCAACAGCCAGCAGCTTCTGCCAGAGCGCCGCCCATGCAGCAATTTGGCGATTGGCCCCGGATGGATGATCGACACCGTTTCCACTGAATGACAACCTGATTGGGGAATTCTTTCTCATCCAGAGGTTTTCAGTATCACACCCTCCTCATCGCAACAAGAACATCCTCAAGGAGGCAACAGCAACAATACCTCCTACATTCTCGAGCAGAGTATGAAGGAGAAGCCCTGCGATTGGGTTGAAGATGATGATGGACATGAAAGCTTCATCGCAGCAGGAGATGGGGAGACATTCTGAATCCTCGGAAAACGACGCGTCCATTGCCACCCACAAAAAGTTGTCGCGAGGTGGCTCAAACCTTTCAGGAAGAGCGCCGCCGACGGCAGAGCCCATTTGGCCAACGAATACGACGATCCCTACGACAAAAATCAAAATTCCAGTATCCTTTCGATAGAAACAAAGGTTATCCATCATCCTATGGTTATGGGAACGGAAAAGGCGGATAGGACAAGGGCAAGTCCAAGACATTTGCCGCCGTTGCAGAAGAACCAGAGGAGAAGCGCGCCATCCAGCAGGCTGCTGATCTCAACTAGAGCATGTCTGGCGCCTGATACTGGACTGCTTGATGGTGCACGCCAAAGGCTTCGCACTGAGGAGTGTGCTCAATGGTCAGATGAGGAAACTGTACTGGAGGAGACGTGTGGCACCCCACAAGCAAGGTCCAGCTGACTTTTGGTAGCAAAAGAGAACTTCGAATGCACTCATAGCAAACAAGGCTCCTCATTGGTCCGATGGCTGGCACGCCAGCTGCCCATAGATCTAGCGCATCCGTTGCCAAGGATTGCGCAGGTTGGGATGCGCTTCGGGTTGATGACCGGCGCCCTTAGCTTTGTTGCTGGCAGGCTGTGAGCGGTCGTCACTCACATATTGTGTGCTTCTTCGTCGGTGACGTAGGTGTCCTGATGTTGGAACTTTGTCACTCCAACCGGCATCTGAAGGCTTTGAGATCTGGCAGGCGTGGCAAACAAACCAGTTGTGTCACGGAGAAGTTGCTGCGAAAGGCCTCAACAACTATGTCTACGATGACGACAGCAGCTTCAAGTCTCCCCGGTCGGAAACATCCAAGTCAGAACTTGTTTGCGCACGCAAGTCATGCGAACCCAAAGATGACACAGCAATTCCCAAGATCATTGGATCACAAAGGCAGGATCGCTGGGGTCTTGCCCTGAAGAACAAGCAGCTCACTTGTGTTCACATCACGACTGGGAAGGCATTGTTCACAGCACCAGGAGCCAAGGAATGTCCAGTCACTCCTGACAATGTCAGCGCTCAGAAACTTGGTGCGACGAAAGGTGGAGATCCCGAAATCCTTGAGGACAACTGCAGACTTACATCCAGGCAAACAAACCATTCGTAAACCTGCGGAAAGGTAGGAGGACCATCTTCACCTTCATCACCGAAGAAGCAGGTTCATCACCAACAAGAAGGCCGGCCGACCGCTCAGCCAGATCCGGTTGCGCCATCTATTGATAACACTTCCTCTTGCCTAGGCAGAATCGACCAGCTTTTCTCCAAGCTAGCAATTTCGATTTCGAACTCGTGCGCTTCGCCAAGCGGCAAAACAAGCACCACCCCGAAACAAGACAAGTGGACTTGAATCAAATACGCTTGGAAACGTGGCATTCATTGATCATCACTGTCAGGTTCCCCCAATGCTGCTCACTTACAGGGTTAACCCCCGGCACGCCAAGCTCGGCTATGACCCTGAAAGCTTTTTGCGACATGCTGCCCCACACGCCACTGCCAAACAAGAGCCTACTCACAACAACCCCTTGCAGCAAGAAGCGCTTAGTGTCCTAGCCCGAGCGCTTTATTGCGAAACGCAACTTAACGCAAAACCTGTATGGCGTCCGTTGCGCCGGCAACTCTGCGCACGACCTCAAACCACAAGTCTCCCTCAGGGCGCATCACCGTTCCTAAATGTTTGTAGGACTGCGCTACGCGGACTGGGACGTCAGCCGCGCCTGCTGCGGTCCGAACATGCACGGTGGCCTTCTGGTTCGCAACTAGCACTTGTCGGGCCCCCCTTTCCCTGGAAAGCGACGCAAAATTCGGTCTTTCCTGCGCTGCTGTTTGGCGCTAGCCCTCTGGCTTTGAAAGCGCTGTCTGCGATTTGAAACGCTTGGCACATGTGCTGAGTGAGTTCTTCTGGGCTACATCGTCGAGCCAAGCTACGGGGGGGCAAGGACACTCGAGTTCGTCCTTGCCTGTGGCAGTAACGCCTGCGTCCTGGAAATCTGCTGCAACACAGCTGTCATTGCTGCGTTGAACAGCAAATCGGCAAGCGGGTCCCGACGCGTGCTTCTGTAGTTTCGTCCGTTTCAAGGCAAGTGAAGTAAGTGTTCGTTTGGTTCTGCAGCTGGGCTGCAAGGTTGCCGGGGAGCTACTCAACCCACGGCAATGTTTGGCAATGCAGGGTGTCCCAGATAGCTTGTTGCTGGCTTTCAGACAGTGCAAGTTTTGTATTAGGTTTTGTAGCCCGCTGGCAACCCCGCCCCAAGTTCTCTGATGAGGGAATGGAAGGCGGCTTGCGCGTCGAGAAACAAAGCAGAAACTGGGTTGTGCTTTGCGCAGCCAATGGCAAACCATGTTCTCACAGTGTGGCTCGCGTGCAGCAAGTGCTGCCCTGGCCTCCCAAGTTGCAGGGGCTGAAAGCGTGGCGCAAGTCGCGGCTCAAGCTGCGAGCGTAGCAATGCTTGCAAGACTTTAGCTATGCTGGGGGCAAGCAGTATGGACCGGTGTGCATCGAGCGGTGTTTTGTCGCCCTTTCCTTTCCAGAGCGGACACAGGACCCCCCCTTTGCAAGAATTCCCCAGCAAAATTAAGAAAACCTTGAAAACCAAGAATCCAAAATTTTGTAGTGGACCAAACATCTACCTGAAAATCTTGGATTCTTGGTTTTTTTCGAGGCTTTCTGGGTTTTTGTGAAAAATGCTAAAAACCCAAGAATTCTGAACTTAGCTAGTAATTTGCTAATCAGGTAGCTATCTATTTAGCTGCCTAGTTAGTTTAAGAAAACTGAAGGTCTTCCCTTAAAATTCAACTTCCTTTACTAGTGAAATATTTGGGGAACACTAGGGGGTAGTGAGGAAACACTTGTGGTATACCAAGCGAATTTAAAGGAATACTAGGGCAATAGTAAGGGCTATATGAGGTACATACTCAGGCAATACTAGTGCAGTATTGAAGGTGAATACTGGGATGAAATACTACGTGGGAATATTGCGGGAACTAGGCGGAAACTCTCAAGCTCGTCAGGCTTCCTGGCTAGGGTAATACTAGGCGGAAGTACTTATGGGAATACTAAAGGTGAATACTGGAAGAATTCTAGAAAAATGCTGAGAGAATACTAGGGGTATACCAAACGACACTTAAGGAGTACAAGGGCAATACTAAAGCTATTCCCCTAATACTAGGGGGCAATACAAAGGAAATACTCAGGGAATACTAGGGCACCAATAGAGGTGAACACTAGGAGAATACTAGGGGAATCATAGAGGTGAATACTACGAGAAAACTGAAAAATTGAAAATTGAAAAAAGCCTGAAAAATTGGAAAAATGAAGAACCAAGGATTTAGGGGAACATGCCTGGGGGCCTCCATGTCCCCCTGAATCCTTGATTTTTCAGTTTTGGTCAGTTTTTTTTTAAGTTTTCTCAGTTTACAGAGCGCTTCCTGAAGAGATGCCCTTACGCAATCATAATGCTTGGTTGCTCAGACAATACTAGAGGAATAGTAAAGGTGAATATGAGGAGAAAACTGAAAAAACTGAAAAATTGGAAAAATTGGAAAATGAAACAATGAAAAACCAAGGATTTAGGGGACATGCCTGCGGGGCATGTCCCCCTGAATCCTTTGTTTTTCATTTTTTCAGTCTTTCAATGTTTTCAGCTTTCATTTTTCTATTTTTCAGTTTCCAGCGCGCTTCCTTGAAGAGATGCCCTTACGCAATCAGAGTGCTTGGTTGCAGCATTGGCTGCCAAATGAGACGCTTTTAACAGATGCAGACAGTGGGCCTGAAAAGTGTGTGTTCTGGCAGATGCAGGTTTTGGTGGCAAAGCGCTGCGGGGGGGGGGGGTACCATATATGTGTATATATATCCAGACATATGTTTCTGCACCCATGTGTTCTGCATGTATATCAATTTTTGTGTTCCTGTGATTGTGCTGCAGCCTTAGGATGGCTGGTTCAGGGCGGTTGTAGGGTTGGTTGGTACACGTGGGTTGATCAAGTTAGGACTGATTCAGGGTTGGAGTCGGGGGTGCCCTGACCCACTTATGATGAGACTTTTTTACAGGAACTCTCTTCTTTTTGGTCGAGGCTCACTCACCAAGAAAGCGAGTTGTTTAGGCCCTTGGAAGGTTCTCATTGGCTCAGTGTCAAGACCCACTAGCTCCCGTGAACGAAGTTTTTAAAGATTTTTCTTAAAGAGACCATCCTGCCCTTCCTTTCTATGATCTAGTTGTTCCTTTCAGGCCAGCAGGCGGAAGGTGGTTTCACGGCGAGGGCGGGGCGTATACTTCAGGAGGCAAAAGTGTGTGCCCCTTACTGTTCTGAGCAAGAGCGCTAATTGTGAGAAGCTGAAATCATGTCTCGGAGCAACGGGGAAGGGGAGGGAAAGGGGTTTTGCGGTGTTTACCAAATCCGCTTTTTTCCCATGTTGCCTGGTGCCGGCCATGCCTTTCCATGGTGCCAGCCACCCAACAAATGGGTAAAATCCCTCCCTCCCCTTGCTTGCGCAAGCGCCTGCCCACGCGCGAGCAGGGGAGGCAGTGCTGGCGCTCTACGGTGTGATTGAAGGAGCACAGCCAGCCATTGGCGAGTGTTTTCTTCGTTTTGCGCATTTCACACATAAAAAGCAATATGTTAGAGGCGTTTGCAGTTTGCGTCAATCGAGCAGCGCGGGAGCGCATAGCAGGCTTTGATGAAGCACAGCAACATGACAAGTAGCCTAACACGCATGATTTGAGCGCTAGATATTTGGAGTCCTACTGGGTTTCGGTCAATGAAACTGACTTGTTAGGGGATCATTGCCCGCCTTAAGGCAATTTGCAGTGGTAGCCGATCTCCGGCTAGGCCGTCGTGGAAGTTGTGGAAGATGATATGGAGCAGGCCTGTGACTGGGATAAAAGTCAGCATTTGCAAGCGTGGCGATCAGAACTGATTCAAAAGGCGAAGAGGGACAATTCGTTTCAAACGCAGACCAAAAAAGCACGTGTTTTCGTGTGTTGAACGCGAGGTGCCTCTGGAGGGAGCGTCCATGGTTCTGCTCAACGCTGGCAGTTGGACAGAGCACGGAGCTTGAAGCGGACGTGCTTCCAACCCTAGCTTGCCATTTTACTGCAGTTTGTCGAAGGAACCTACATGACACCACCCATTTGAACGAGGCCTGGTTTTCGTGCGCTCCAGCTACCGAGGCCATCGTTGTCAATACTCCGGCGCCGACTGGCACAGGCGCTCCCCTTGGCTTTGCCCACCTGTGGCCTGATCCCACTCGCAAAGCGCAGGGCGCGGCTAAGTTGCGTCTGCGCAAAGCAGAGCAGATTGCGGTTTTTGACTTGTTCTTTGCAAAGCGCAGCTATGTTGCCAAGAGATTGCCTAGATCGCCTAGGAGATTGCGCGAAATAGAATACTGAGATAGCGCAAAGACGATTCCGCAGGGATGCGCCACGGGCTTCGCGCCACCGCTGCGGGAGGTCTGCGCAGTTGCGCGAGCGCGCGGCGCCATGTTCGTTTTTTGCGGTCGTTTTGCGAAGGTTCTGTTTGCCATCGCACGAGCGCGCCGCGCCCATTTCTGCGGCCCGCTTGGGCTGGAGAGATCCCTTCTCCGGAATGGAAAGGTGCTTGGATAGGAGGCGGCTCGCACTGTCGCGTGGATTTGCGGCTGCGCGCGGGTCCTCCTTTGAAGAAAATCTGCTTTCTTCGAGAAAGCTCTCCATGACCCCTCTTACTAGTATGGTTGTAGCGTTCAGGTTGCGAACGTGATGTGGGCTTGCGGAGATCAGCTTATGCCCTCTCGATGTAAGCAAAGCTTCACGATCATGTTTGAGAGGCGTCACGCAAGGTGACAAGGCGGCTGAGTCGTGGCTGCCTGTTTCGTTAACCGTCCCTTTCTGAAAGTGTTTCCCGAAACTAGAGTAGTTCCCGGCCTATTCTGCGCGCGGAGGATTTGAAGGGTAGCAAAAGCAATTTAGTGTTTCGGACTTCTGCAGCACGGGGACGAAGACGCTAGTCAGAAGTATAGAAGCGGGCAGAAGCTGCCCTGCGCGCGAACTCGGCTTTTCTGCACTTGTGCGCACAAGCCACCTCCGGTGCGACGCCTGACTAGGCGGGCTTGGAGCGGGCTTGGCGACGAGCCCAGTTGCGCGGACCCGCGAGCTTTTCGCAACTTGATGAGGTACAGATTTCGTGGCAGGCGCAAAGCTTTTACAAGGCTGAGGGCTGTAGATGTCGAGGCAAGCGCATCGTTTTGGCAAGGTCAGCTACACATCCCACGGCAGGCGCCGTGCTTTGAAAAGGCCAGGTTCAGATTTCGCAGCAAGGTGATGTTTTAAAAGCAGCGTTTTCACAAGAGAAGGTTCAGACTTTTCGGGACAGCGCAGCGCTGTCGCAAGGTTAGGCCGTGACAGACAGATCGATAGATAGGTAGGTTGAGAAACAGAAGGGTAGAAACAGGTGTGAGAGTAGAGAGATAGATTAGATGGAGAAATAGATTGAGATCGTTCTTAGACTGATAAACAGCTGGATTGCAAGTGAGATCAGACAGGTGGAGTAAATATGATAGGTCAGTAGATAGATGGATAGGTGATAGGTGGCACAGATTCTGGATGAACGGATGGATGAAGGAATGGATTGATAGGTAGGTAGACGCAACACATAGCTACGCAAACAGCATGGATAGCAAGATAGAAAGAGGAGAGCCATGAAGAAGCGAAAGGCAAAGAAACCAAAGAGAAGGAGAAAGACAAACAAGAGAAGGGAAAGAACAAGAGAAGACAGAAAACAAAAACAAAACACACAAAAAGAGAACGAGAAGGAGAGCAAAGAGTGAATGAAGAAGACAGAGAAAGAGAGAGAAAGAGCGACACAAGGGGAAGAGAGAGCGGGAGAGAAAGGGACAGAGAGCGCGGGAGAGAGAGACCAGGATAAAGAAGCCAATCACTTTTACATATCTTCAACCTTCCGCCTACCAGCTTTGCCGGCTCTTCTTGTTTGACTTTTCACGCATACACACATGCACGGAGGACAGTGCCATGGCCATTAGGCTTTGCCAGATGGCGGCGTGGTGGCAACCGTTCGACACCCCATTGCCAAGGCGGGCCGGCTCGGGTAGCGGGATGCCTCCTCTTTGAACCATGGTCTTCCAAAGCCTTCCAGCGCGTTTCCGCTGTTAAGAGGGATAACCTGTAGCTTGGGCGTTGGCTCTAAAGCTAGGCTGCTTTGGGGACAGTTAGCCGCTGGGAATGTTCCGGGTAGAATGCGACGAAGGGAGCCAGCCAGGCCTCGTCAGCGGTGTGTTAATGCAGGGTTTTTGCGTGGTTCATGAGCGCCAACCTAGAAAGTCAGACCTGGTATGACCCGCTCAACATCAGGCTTTGGAGCCATCAGAAAAGTATTGGGGAATATTGGACAACTGTCTGGCCGGCCACAGGCGGGGGAGGGCCTCGAGCCTGTGGAGGATCGCTGTGTGCCACAGCAGACGCGCAAGCAAAGGGGCGCCTCAAGAGGAAGTTGACTCAAGAATGGTTGGTTTGGATTTGGTGTTCAAAGAAACAGCCTTTTGTGGAACCAGGCGCGCGCGCTGGCTAGAGCTTGGAAACGGAACCTTTGCAAAAAAGGCGTTCGCTAAGCAACAAACTGGCACCCCGTGCAATGTAGCCAGGCAAGTTGGATCATTGCACGCTGAGAGATGCGAGGGGCCCCCAATTACTGTGAGTTCCACTTGCATTTGGGTGTTTCGGTTGGTGCGTTTGGTTTTATTTTCTTTTGGCTTCACACCGTTTAAGGGCAAGCCAACAGGGTCACGCATGGTCACGCGGTGACCGTGCGCACCTAGAGCAGTTCCCCTTGCTCTCAGGAGCTTCGGTTGCCGATGTCCTGGGGCGAGGCAGCGGCCCATCGCAACTGTTTTCAAATCGCAGTGGAATGCAAAGAGGGCGCTGCAGAAGTCTGCTTTTCAAAATTGTGGTTCAACCATCTTGATGTTTTGCTTGGTAAAGAAGAAGCAACAAAGGGACAACTGCTTTGTTTGTGGCACATGTGCTGCGGCTGTCTGCAGGCGTCAGTTTATTTGGCCCAGAAGGGCATCCATCGGCGTTTGAAGGCGGAGCAGTAGGGCCGCGGCCCAACGTTGACGCCGTTTCAACGTCAATGTGTCACGTAGCGCAAGGTTCGCGGCCCTGACTGACCTGGTTCTGTGGCGCAACCACCATGGTATGTCCTTGCGCAGGTAGTGGTCGACCTGAATGAGATGGACTGATAGCACGTGGCAGCTTGGCTGGCACTAAACCATTTGAGGCAGTTTTCCAGTCCAGCAAAAACAGATCTGGCCAATTCTGGACTCCTGTGTTCGGCAGTTGTGGAGTGGGTTGGTGAGACTGTCCTCTTCCTGCTGATGTGATTCAGGGGCGGCGCTTCCCGGCACAAGAAGTGCAGGAGCGCGAAAAGGTGGCGTGTGCGCAGAAGGAGCTTTGAGCAGCATACAGGTGCTGCAGCCCGAACTCTTTGCAGATGTACAAATCAAATTACATAGACAGATATGGTGCAATCACTCGGCTATGACCAAATCAGGACGCCCTTAGGTGTGTGGTCTTTTGCGTTCACTAGTGCGGGCGTTAAGCAAAAGGAGAAACGCCTGTGCAAAAAGGAGCCGCGGTTTCTAACGGAAAACTACCCTGCGCGTGCGGTTCCTTCATGAAAGCAAGCTAAAGGTGGAAGAATGCGCATTTGCATTTGCATCTGGAACAAAAATAAAACACCCATCGGGGCGGGGTCCAGGGTTTAGGATACTGTTTTCTTGTTGTTCTTTCGCTTGCTGTAAGGGCTTTTTGACTTCTTGGGAGAAGTGTGAAAACCTCAAAAACAAGCAAACAAAACACTCCGCGACATGGGTCTGAGCGTTTTGTTTGTGTTCGTTTCTTCGAGGTGTTTTGCATATTTGTGCATGTTTGTTCCTACGCCCCGGAAACCGGCGTAGCGTTTTCATGGTTTTTGGTCCATCTCTAGGTGGCTCTTGATGAAGCCTGGTCAATTCCATAGACCTCTTGCAGCCGGGATGTTTAAGCAAGCGGACCTTTCACCGACCCGCGGAACGGGTTTTGTTCACACGCCGGCCCCCCGATGCTCGCACGCCTGCGTCTGTGTTGCATGCCTGACACATGGTAAGTAAGCGCACCCGCCCACGCTCTCCGTCAAAAACACTAGGAAATCGCACGGAGAGAGGGGCAGAAAGACAGAGACAGACAGAGAGAGAGTGAGAGGTGTCAGCCGAGGAGGCCTGCCAAACATTTCCTTTCAATCAGCCTGAGTCATGTCATGCCGTGGAAGGATTGAAACCAGGTACCCAAATCCTTTTTTAATCATGACAAGTGGTTGGTAGCAGTTTCACGTAGCAGCTATTGTTTATGTTGATGTCATATTGGCAAATGTTCAAAAAGCATGTGCGCTTTCATGTGAAACTACACCTTTTGCCGACAGGCGCTGCCCAGACGGAGCTGACTCAATGGCCCAAGCCCCTATCCAACGACTCTCAGAAGACATGAGCGTCGATCGGCTGAAGCCTTGCAGCAGGGATGACCGACCATGTGTGTGTGTTCAATCAGATGTTTGCAACCATGCCCCAGCCTTGTTGCCGACCTTCATCTGCTTTTTCTTGCGCTCCACGTTGCAGCGCATTACCTCCGACACCTTTAGCTTGTAGGCTCGTGCACCTTCCGGGCGCAGCACTGGCTTGCGGTTTGCGAGGTGCTTGTTGGCAACCGGCGCCCGGTCCACCTTTCGGATGGGCCCGGGGCCTGGCGAGCGCTTCTTGGTCATTTTCGGGTTGAGGTCTTGATGGTCTCGCCAGTCCACTTCGATGTCCTCCCAGCCACCGCCGTAGCTCCTTCTCCTTCATGGTGATATACTGCGCGGGACGATTCCCAGGTTGCAATAGATGCGCTGCGCTGGCTTATGATCCATATCAAGCGCCAGGCGGGCAGCTTGAAATGACACCCCTGCCACCGCACGTGCGTATGATCATGCGTCAACACACGCATGTCCGATCAAGGCCGAACACATAAGACACAGCGCCCCAAACAGATCAGCAGCACGTGTGGCGTGCACAAACAGATCAACATGTGTGCAGCGCACAATTGTCGCAGTGAATCTGTGCGCTATTTGTCTACAAGCCATGATCTCACGCCCGGGAGCAGTGCGTTCCTGCAACAGGCCATGACATTTACGCAGAGACAAGTCCAGTGTTTCAGCTTCAGCTTTGGAAAAGGTTTTTTGTGAATGCCGCATCCATGGCTGAAACTGAGACTGAATGGACAGCGCAGGCCCAAATTTCAGACCATTCTGGACTTGGGGAAGGATGCAAACAAGTATGGGCCGCTCTTCATTTGATCGCAGGCAAATTTCAATTAAACACATGGCAAAAAGAGCTTAAGTAGTGACAGGCGTCGAATCTAGTGACTTCTGGTAACAGCTTTTCCGGCCCAAGCTTGTTCAGCGTGTCATCGATCCCGTCAAATTTGAGAACTGCCACCACGCTCGCCGTGACCCGCTCGCGGTTGTACCAATGACACCCAATCTGGCTCCCAGGCGTCAGGTTGGCGAGCCTGCCTTGGCGCGGTAGTCTGCGAGCTTCAAAATTCCTCTCGCCCAGCGCACATTTGAAGAGCAAAGTCTCGGGCCACTGTGCTGGGCACTGGCGCTGGGCAATAATTATTGCATTTACATGAGAAGTTCATCATTAAATTGGAGCCCTCCTCCTGATGCGCTCTGCGCCGAATGGGTCAAGGCGCTAACGCAGGGGGGATGAAATGAAAGGGCGTTCGACCCACACGTAGTGCAACGCATGATATTTCCACGGAAGCTTGTACTATCAATCACCCGTCAGTAATAATCGAACAACTGTCTTGATACCATTCAAGCCTTCCAAATCGTCCTCAACCGCTTCACAATTTTAAAGGATTCTTTTCAGTTCAGTTGGCATAGCGTGACTCAGGCTGATTGAAAGGACACGTTTGATGTGGGCTGGCACTATTCCAGCTGAGAGGCCGTGAGGGTTGGCAATGGCAACGCAAGTCAACACAAATACCACACGCAGATCAGATTTACAAACAGACTCGTCAACCGGCCCGACGCAGCAAAGTCTTGGCAGCAGCAAGCAAGGTGCGTCCCGAGAAGCAGCCTTCAAACCCGGAGCGTCTTTGTTGTGTTGAACGTGGCAGCACCTGGTTGAAATTTAGCATTCGTGTGCCCGGAGCACCTTTCTGTTCCATATTTACACCAATCTTTTGGGAAGTGCCTTTCGGATCAATACACACGTTTTCTCAATCGTGGCAGCGCCCATGTCTTTCGCGTCATCTGCAAAATTCTTGTGTTTTTGTGTGTTAGGAAGTTTTGGAAAGCCTAGGAAAGCCAAGTACAACCCAGGGCGAACAAATTTGTAAACAATCTTCCTGTTGAGAGGCCAGAGCACAAAGGATATTGAGGCAGGGGGGTCCGCGCCACCACCCCCCAAACGCTATCGCCCCACTGCCACACTCAGTGGACAAAGGGTTGGAACACTGGCGGCGCAACAATACCAATCCAAGAACGTGAACCATCCGTTGAAAACAACTCCATCCAATAGCCCTCATTGACCTCGTCTAAGGCGTGAAAGAGCTCTGCACGTTTCTTCGTGCATCCACTCCTCATCATCTTCCCATGGCCGGTCTTCTGTTGTTTCTTGTCGGGTTCTTCTCACCTCCGTGCTTGGACGATCCACCAATGGTCATAGGTCTTCCATCGCCTAGTCCTAGGTCATCATCCAAGTCGCCCGCCAGAAGCGGTCTAGGTGGAGTGCACCAAAATCGTTGACGTCCCCCGTCTCTTTCTCGTCAACAGCCAGCTGGCGCTGATCGCGGTTGCTTGAGTCGCGACCGTCTCGACGCCGGTGCCATCGTGGACATGTGCGGTTGCTCCGGAAGGTTCACTTTATCCTCATCGTCTTCGTTCGGCTCCTCATCGATGACTTGATTCCGCATCTCTTCCACTGCCTGTTCAACCTCCGTCAACGGTCTCACGCAGTGAGCCGAACACTGCACGATCGTGCGGCCAATGACCGTGCATTGACTCAGTCCGGTCGCTGCCATCGCGAAGAGCACTTCCGGACCCATGTCCGTGAAGGGTGACTGGATGACAGTTGCCGCGTTCGTGATGTTCTTAATCGCACTCTCGATGACATCACGCGCCGAGCCTGCCTTCTCCGCAGGATGTGTGAGCGCCATGTTGAGGTCTGACAAGTAGTACTCCGCAGCTTCACTGATGTAAGCGTCTTTGCCGAGTCTGGTGTCACACACTGCGGCAACCACCCTGCAGCAAAGTTCACGCCGACTCTGCCTGCTGCTGGTCCAGGTGTAGGTCTTCAAGACGCCTTCCACCTTTGCTTCGTCGCCAGATCCATGCAAAGAATAAACTTATACTTCTTCTGACAATTGGGTGGTAGCCACTCCGCAATGTCGATGCCAACCTGCGACCACGCTCTTTTGGAAGGGGCTTTGTTGAAGCTGGTGGAATTTGTCACGAACTGCAGCCACTTAGTCGCAGTGCTTCACACTGTGGTCACTTGAAGTCCAATGCCAATCCATCAGCATCTCGGACCATCCGGGCCAGGTTGCGATCTCCCATCACCGACACCTTCTCCCTTTGGTTCTCTTTCTGCTTCCGTAGCGTGTGGTACCGTCTCTAGCGCATAGGTTGTATCGACTGCTTCCTTTTTTTGCACCTGCGCCTGACGGCCCAAAAGATGCTGCGCCTGCCACGACATCTGCTCCTTGTACTGCAAAAGTGCTTGCCTGCCGCAAGACCCGTGCGTGACACCGCGCACGTCCGTGGCAAAGGGATTTCCAGAACGTGCGCTCTTGCGTCGGCTGCATGCTGGTGGCGCGCAATCTGTGCCTCAGGCTGCCAAAGTGTTGCGCCTGTCACGCAGGCTGATGTTCCAAAAGAAGAGCGTCCGTGCCAGAGGGCCGGCCCTGTGAGACAATCCCCCACCCGTTCCGCATTCGTTCTGCGTATGTCGCCGGATTTTTTAGAGGGTTTGTCATTTTCGCGCTTCTTTGTATTCCCTTGTTAAATGTCTAGGTACGTTTTTCGTACGCGCGTGTGTTTTCTTCTTCTTTTTTCGGATAGTTACCTTTTAATAATGTTTGTCATACGGAAGTGTTTTTCAATCTTTCTTTCCTAAATCCACATGTTATACAATGCAGCTTCTCTGGAAGCTGATTGCTTTGACCTTTCATTGGTGCGACCCGGGCGTAGCTTGCCAGTCTGGGTTGGCCAGCGGGCGGGAGCCATTTTTAAGTTAAACCTGAGTTCGGCCCGGGTTTTGACGCAATTCTCAGACCCCTCAGCAGTCGGAGTTGCAGCTCATTTTGTTTGTTGGCTTAAAATCTGAGTCTTCTTCAGCATTGCCAGCGTCTCGCAGGTTTCAGCAACGGGTGACCTTAGTTAACGATGAAGGCTGTGTTTCTCAAAATCTGGAGCTGCAAGGTGTGTGTTCATGCTGCAACTGGCCTTTCTGTGGTATCACATTTTTCTTAGAGCCACTTCGGAGGTTCTCACGGACAGGGTTGATCAGGCGGCATTTCGACGCAGTGGCCACACGCTTAGCGGCTTCAAGAATTCGTGCACACAGGTGCGACAAGGTGAATCCTGCGGACATATCGTCAGGTTTGGCCACCTGTTCGGCCAATGTCCTTGGCACTGCCAGCAACACAAAGGTCAATCGACGGATCCTCAAAAAGTGAGCTGGCAACAGGGGTGGCTGCGCACATGCGAGCTTCCTAGGAGAGCGGCATGAAACAGAGCGCTGCCGCTTTCTTTTGCTTACGAGGGGCTGGCAGCTTGCAATGACACCTTGGTCTTTCACGCCAGCCACACATGCTTCTATCCAAGTCAGTGCCAAGCAGCTCGCCAAATGGAAGAATTACTCAAGAGGTCAAAGTCAGAGGCGCGGTGTGCGACGCCGGTGCTGCGCAGTTTGAGTGTCAAGTCACAGCGCACGGAGCGCTTGACAGGTTGTCAGGTCTGTGCTGCAAGAAGTGCAAGGCGCCCTCCACGCCATGCCCGCTTTCCCAACAGCAAGCCGCTGCCTTGAGGTCGAAAAGGGCCGCTCCCATCAGTGGTGTTGCGCGTGCAAAGGTGCGGCGCCCAGCCTGCATCCTTGCGCGGAGAACCCTCATGAGGGCATTTATCCAACTGGTTGACGGCTACCGTTGCATGGCTGCGTCGACCAAAATCTGACGAAGTTAGGCGGGTCCAGCCCACAGCTTGTGACAATCAAAGCGAGGCTTTGGTCAGACAAGTGGCTGCTACGCAGCAGAGTCTTTGAGGTTGCTTGGCACGTTCTGGCCAGATTGACTTTGTTTCTTGCGGATCACGCGTTCGCTGGCCAGTGGGAAAGAAATGGAAGCTGACCTCCTTCTCTCCCAGGCTGTCGTCAGGCTCCAACGCACCTCACAGCAATTACGCGCAGGGGCCTCATATGTGTTGGGCTTCCAGGCATGCGCCGGAGATGAGTAGTCTAATTGGGAGGGGATGATGATGTAGCTCAAACCAGCTGTTCGAAACCTAGTGGCTGGCCAGTTCTGGGAAAGCGTGGAGACACTGAACTTCCCTCACAAATCGGGCAGACTCATTCATTTGCCCACGTCCATTACGAGTAAAACCGGTGGATTGTTCGCGGCCACAGGTACGACCTTGTGCTCCCGTGCCCTCAGACTGATTTACGGCTGGGACTGTTCTGGCAGTGTGATGCGCGAGCCGCAACAGAGTCACATTTGCGTCGAACTTTGAGTTTCTCATAGTCTTATGGCTTGGGCGAGTTTTGAAACATGTGTGCAGAAATGATCAGCCATGCGTGAGACGTGCCGAATCGTCGGCGCACCTTCGGCTGCAAGCCTCATGAGAACTGCCCCAACTTTTTGCAACAGCCCGTATCTCCTGGTTTGAGCGCTTTTCTCCGCGACTGAGCGCAGAGGATGCAATAAGCTGGCCGGACCTCACCCGCCTGCTGAGCCTTGAAGTTTGAGGGCTTATGCCATTGTTGTGTTTGCCACCTGGCAGCAGTTTTTCGTTTAATTTGCTTTGTGCCGAAAGTTGTGATGGAATGCAGCCTATCCCCCTTGACGCGACCCGAGGCCTCCCACTGCCAGGCCCCCCCCCCCCCCCGTGGCAGGGGCCCTAAGCAACACACGGGGCGCTTGGCCTGCTGGATCTTATTCGAAGTGAAAGGAATTCGACTCGGGGATTGACGGAGCCTTGGAAATGCTCCTTCAGATCCTATCTCTTGGTTCTGAAAGACTGGTTTGTCGCACACCCAGCTCCTAGCTGCGGGCACTGCAGCGAGTATTACGCACACCTGAAAGGCCTTGAGCCAAAATAGTGGCAACACGGCAGGATAGATTGAAGGCCAGGTGTTGTCAAAGAGAACAAAGCCAGACACAGATTTCTTCTTCAGTGTCTAATTCTTCCTTACGCGCATGCCCTTCCAGAGCCATATCAATGTGCGTTTGCGGACTCTATTTCTCTCGAGTCTTGAAAATGCTCTGATACGCAGACAGCTAGTTCTGTCTAAGGCAGGTGCAGTTCAAAAGAGGTCTCGGTGGGTGTGGCTTTGCAAGATCAAGGGCTCCTTCATCTAACAATGACTGACGTCCGAGCAGCTTGGCTTCATTGACGAACTACTTGTCGTAGGGCTTGACTCTCTACGATGAAGTATCCCTTAAATTGGAATCCTGCGACGTCGACACCGCAATTCAACCATAGGGAGGGACCTTCTGAACAGCGGGCCTTCTGAAACGGCACTGGCTGCATCTGGCGCTTTGTTTCGAGAACATGTATCTTACCTTTCCTCACGCAATTCCAACGCGCATGTTCTGGAATGGACTTCCACGAAGTTCTAGGTGTTGCTGAAGACAAGGGGCCATTGTGCTTGAATTCCAGGCAATGGTTTCTTGCTCTGGAAGAGTGATGAGCTTCCTCGTCATTCTTGAAGTCCGGTAGGAGAAAACCGTTTCCTGGCTTTCCACTGTCTCACCCTGTCTGACCTTTGTGGAACTGACCTTCCTCAGTCGTGCTCGTAGACCGTCCTACCATGTACAGGATTTGACCTTGCAGTTCGGTCGCTTCTGTCGGAACGCGTGTCGGGACTATCTTCCTGCCGCTAGACACCTTACCGCAATTTTGGAAGAGGTTTTGAACTCAGTCAAGATTCTACTTGATATTTTGCCCGATATCTTCGGGTTGTGGAAGATTTTTGACTTGTGCTGCCAAGAGCTTTTTTGGTCATTCGTCAGTGGTGTTGGCGTTGCAACACCAAGCTGAACAAGACCTGCAGGTCTTCTTTCAAACGCCCCAGGAAGCTCGAGAATCAGAAGGTGTCAGGCGAGATCTTGCGCGCGATCTCCTGTAGAGCTCGCAGCCGCCTTACATCGGTGACAAAGCGCATGATTCGCTCAGATGGAACTGGCGTTTCTTTTGCAAGCTGCTTAATCTGTGTTGCTAAAGTTCCGCTTCTGTAACTTCCAATGATGAGTTATGTGGATCTTGCAACATCAAATTGCATGCGCCCTGCTGCAGGTTTCAATCGCAAGCTCAAGTGGTGTATTTGTGACAGGCGACGGTTCCAATTGTCTTGATGCGCCTGCTTGTTGAAACGCAGCATGAGTTTGACTTGTCCTTTAGCAATCTCACTGCTGTCTCGCCGCTCAGACTGCGGACTCGGAGAGGTCCCAACTTTGACTTCCTGACTGGAACAAACACGTCCGTCGCACAACGTCGGCAACTGGCAGTCATTGAGCTTCAAAAAGAACTCTGCTCCATTTGATGACATCTTCCCTTTCAGGAAAACGTGCTACGCCGCCGCAGTTTTGAACCGATGCCAGGGGCGAGGGCCCTGAACTAAGCAACACACATATTGGCCGCTTGCAAAGTGCCTTGAGCTTTGCTTCTAAGCTGCGCTGAGGAAAGGCATGGAAGGCGTTGAGGGAAGGGCGGCCACCTTCAGCAAGCTGAGGCTGCACGCCTCAGAGCATGCTCATTCTGAACTTCTTGCTGCGCAAAAAAACAGGCGAGAGCAAGCAAACTTGAAAGATGAAGACTGGCAGGGCTTCCTCCTCTCAAACCTGAGCTGCCAGTGAAGCAGAGCAGCCTAGGTCAGGCCCCTAGGTCAGGCTTAGGTTGGTGTCTGAGACGCAAGAAAACTTGCCCGCCAAGTACTTAATCGGTTACGTATGCTGGTTGTGCGTCAGGAACGCAATCTCAGGCCCTTTTTTTAAACAACATCTCACAAAAAGTTCTGAGAGAACGCAAGGCAGCGAGAAAGACAGATTTGTGAGCGGAAGAGGCTCAGCAGCATTTGGAGGGTATCTCAGGTTGTTGACGGTGGCCCTGCAAGGCACCGCGGCACGTGGAAGCATGCTGAGCTGCTGGCGAGATTCTGCCTTGGTAGCAGGGTGACAACTAGGCAAGATGGATAGTGTTGAAACACACACCCCTCCACGGCCCGACCCGCCAGACCTGTGACAGACCGAGTGAATCACACGAGCAGACCGTGGGCTGGTGTTACTTTGCACGTTGCGCAGCCAGGTGCATGTAGTTGGCTGGCCCGAACGACATTTCTGCCCACAGTATTAAATTTAGCATTCCCAGTACTATTTCTAGTATTGCCAGCACACAGCTTAATTTTGCCGATACGAATCCCAGTACATATAAAGAAGATTTCGCATTGTTTAAGCCTTCTTAAGAATGATTCCTGGAAGGATGTTTGGCTTCGAGTTGCACGCGGGCGGTAAAAGAACGAGTCCTGCGAGTACCAATTTTATCACAGCCAGTACTAAGTTTTTATACGCCAGTACCAAAATTTGTATTCCCAGTACAAAATTTAGTGGACGAACTTTATTATTGCCAGTACTAACTTTTGCATTGCCAACACTGAATCTAGAACTTTTAGGTAAGGTTTTGAACTGTTAAAGTTCCTTGTTAAAACCGAATCCTGAAGGTTGTTTGGAGCAGTGGGGGTGGAACACTGCAAGAGCAAACAAACTATCATTGCTCACGGAAGGTTCTTAATACTTCGAGTCGGAAGCCCTTTGCAGAAGCCATTTCTGCAACTGTGTTGGCTCCCAGTCCTCCTAGTTTGTTCTGTCATCCAGGGGGATTTGAGCAGGCTACAATAAATTGAGCGCTGCGGAGCTGTGCCCACTGCGGCGGAGATTGATTTGGTGGCTTGTGTACCGCTTGCGGACGCGTGGTTGCGGCGGGGCTCCCCTCGTGAGGGAGATGCCGGGACCCCCTGATTCATGCCAGTAGATGACACGGAGTTTCTGGACTTGAAGAAGGGCGACCTCATGGGAGGCCCGGTTGGACGCTGGATAGCGGAGAGGGCAGCGTTTTCAGTGTCCATGTTTGGGAGCCCCAGAACCATGTCCCATACCGACAAATCTCCATCGGAGACTTTTGAGTTAGCTAAATTTAAGAGTCATGCTCTGGAGGCATGTGCAAATACTGGGGCAATGACATTTTCTAGTGGTGCGACGCCAGGGTACGACTGGTACGGCACAAGGGTGCGACTGGTACGGCACAAGGGTGCGACTGGTACGGCGCAAGGGCGCGAGTGGTACGGTGCAAGGGTGCGACTGGTACGGCGCAAGGGTGCGACTGGTACGGCGCAAGGGTGCGACTGGTACGGCGCGAGGGTACGACTGGCGCTGCGCAAGGGTGCGCTGCAAGGGTGCGACTGGTACACCGCAAGGCTACGAGTCGGCATGGCGCAATGGCACAAGCGGCGCAGCACGATGGCTCACGTGGCGCGGCGCAGCGGTGTGATTGGCGCGGCACGGAGGCACGAACGTCACAGCGCGACACTGTTGGCACAGCAGCACAGTAAGTAAAATTGTGACTCGCGAGCGCGCGGCGCAAGCGTGCGACATCCGCTTCGCGTAACAATTTGCGATTGTAATTCTAGCATTATGAATCATGAAACCTAACCATTCTGTCATGTGTCCCATGAAGCTAAAGTGAAAAGTTAAAAGCGCAGCAGTACTTGGCGCGCGGGAGTGGATGAGGGCGTGCAGGGTGGGCCCCTGTACAAGTCGACGCCTTATGAGCCCTTGCCAACGCTTGCAAAATATCACGCGTTCAGCAGCGTCAGGCAGCGCAAGTGTTGAGGGCTCTTCTGAAAACAAGTGGAGCAAATGGGTTCGGTGCACTTATCGTAAAACATAAAAGTTGTTAACTTAAAACTGGTTCTCGAACGAGCACGGGACAAGGCCGGCCCCATTTTCCACCTCGGCCGCCGCCTGGTGTGTGTCAAACGCAATTCACATCCTCTGTTGGACTGAGGCGATCGGGCCGCTCACGCTGCGTCACATCAAAAGATTCCGGATCCCTGATTTGTGGTAACGCAACCAAACTCAACTCATGGATGACCCCCCCCCCCCCCGGCGTTATGTGTATGTGGTTTATAGTGTTTATAGTATATTTAAGTTTTTTCCCCCCCATCCAGGACCCTACAAAACCCTACAAAACCGATTCTACTGTTAGGAGGTATGGGTCATCGGATTATGGGAACCAGGTAAGTCAGTTCAGCTATAGGTCCTAGGTTCCACAATTCCACAATGACAATCACGCCTGGGATGTTTGCCAGCAGCGTGCCCCGCGGCAAATCGGTGAATCTGCGTTGTCGGCGACAAATTGTCGGCGTGCGTCACGCAAGCCGTATTTCATCAATGCAACGCTACAGGGCCCAAAATGAACCCTCCCATGGCGCGAATTCCTGGGACTAACTTACCATTGTTCGTGTTGTCACTTGAACCAGCTTCATTCAACATGGGGAACTTGTGAACTTGAACACTTGAACTACTTGTGGAAATGTGGTTTCACCCGCTGAAAAGTAGCCGCAGCCATGGGTTGGGTCGATTCATGCAAACAACTGGACGCGCGCCCACGCATCTCGACTCAATTATGTCGTTGACGCTTCAACCTTGGCGTGTGGCGCAACGCAGCCAAGAAAACATTTGCCAATTGACCACCCCACAGCAAGCGCAGAGTCAAGCAAAGGCACTGTGCCACAAGCGTCACCAAGTGTTCTTCCTCCTCTTCCTCCGATTCGGTCTGGTGTTGCAACTCGCATAGCACCGCCAATAGCACCGCAGCGCATACGGTAGCTGAGAAACTTAGATCACAAGCCGCCAACAAAGGCAACAAAATGCGACGAAGGCCCACCACGCCACATTGCATGGCTAGCCATTGACAACTGAATGGAACCAAGGAACCTGTTTCCTGCTAAGTCTGACAACTGCCCTTCTGAAAAGGCCTTCAAAATGTGCGCAGGAAATTGGAGCCCTTGTAGGTGGAGAGCTTCACGGCCTCAGCTGGAATACCAAAAGATTATCATTGCTAATTCTAACCGGATTAAAATGGTAAAACTCGCAACGTTGTGTGTGTGCGTGGGGGGGAATCAACGCACCCAACCACACAACGTCACAAAACACAGCAAAATTGCAAAAGTGGTGTGCGAGACTCCCAAAATGAGGCGATGCCGCTCCAGGTCAAATATTTTGCTGCCAGGAAGGAGCGTCGGGATCTCCTGTGTGGTATGAGCAATTCAATTCAATTTTCCGAGACGGCTGCGAGACTATCGAACATAACATAACATGCCAAGGCACATCATTGGAGCTGGATGGGAGCCTATGCGCGGAGTGGTAGACGTCCCCAAATCTAATGGGCCCCTGCTTGGTCTTCTCCCGTGACTTCTTCTCGTCCATCAAAAACAGCGTGTTCTCGGCGTGACGCAATCACATGCCAAGCTAATGCAATAACCAAAGGGGTAAAGGGGCGAGTCGGCAAGTCCGAATCCGAATGTAAGTCCCGCCCGAATGGCGGCATCTAGAATCTATAATCTACAACACCACTCCCAAGCTCTAGGTCGTCTAATACTAATAAAAGAGACTGAGTGCAAACTGGAACAATGATTATGCAGGGCCAAGAGGGGCGATCGTGCTTCCTACGAAAAATAGGAACTGAAAACTCAATAACCGAAAGCCGTTTAAAACTGAGTCGAGTCAACCCGGCAAGTGTCTTCCTTCTCCCTCTCTGGCAATGTGTGGAACCACGGGCTGGCTGCCATTGGCTCGACCACTGTCAAGGGCCAGCGGAGCCCCCCTGAGCGATCAACGGATTCAGGACTGACATACGTGCATCAACCTCAGGGGTCCGGGCTTTGAGTTGCACGTTACTAGTTGGGAGTATGGGAACATCAAGTACCATAATGCTGCAAGGCAACGTTTCTCGGCAAGATCCATGTGCTGGCTTTTCCACTTAGAATCTTCAGCGCCGCCAGTCGACGATGCTCGCGTAGCCTGTCGCCTCCCGAGTTCTGCTTGGACCGGCGCACTGTCATCATCCAGCACAAAGTCCTCCTGAATGCAAACAAGTGGGTAAGGTAAAAGCAACCCAAAGAACAACACCCAACCAAGTTCAACAAAGTAGCCACTTAGTTAAGTTAGCATTGGCTGTGGAGAGAGACTCTAGACTCTAGACTCTAGACTCTACAGTGTCAGCACCGTCTTGAGTCGTGAGTCTTGAGGTGTTGAAGTTTGAGATTTGAGATAAGTGGGCCGGTTTGTCAAGTTGGCGGTGTGAGTGAATTTGTCATGGCCGCTATGACTATGACTCGTGCCAGTAGACTCAAATGACAAACGCACGAGTGCCATGCGGCACAGAGTCCGGTGGCTGGCACTTCAGCGTGAACATGTTGAGGTTCCGCTCAACGCATTTCATGCTGAACTGTGGAAATGAGCTGCGACTGACTCCTACAAAGTAGAGTCGTATTCGCCGAGAAGGGAGTCCGTAATCGCTCGTCAAAATCTTGAAGGCCTTCACCTGGTATCCGTCGGCATGCGTGCCAAATCCGGAGGATGACAGCGCTTTCATGATGAGGTCTAGGTTCCCGTCCGGCTCCGAGTCGAGGTGGACATTTTCCAAGATGAACCAGCTGACCGGGACAGTGTTCAGCAAGTTGATTACACATTGGAACGTCTGTACACTGGAGCTTTCCTGAATCGTAGTCAAATGAACAGCTGACATGGATAAGCTCAAAATCGAAAACTGACTCAAAGAAATTTACCTCGTGTCAAAACTTGAAAAACTAACTAACTGTAACAAACTAAACTAGTAAACCTCAGCGGCAACGGCAACTACATCTTAGCGGTCAGCGGGAGCACACATGCCGAGAGTCGAGATTGTCCTCGGCCATAGCTCGCTGAAGCTTGCTGTAGTCATTATGTAAGCGGCTGAAGCTCTTACAAGAAAAACCAGCATTGAAGCCCCACAATTCGTCTGGCAGGCCCTGAGCTAGCAGCGTAGCCAAGACTCAAAAAAACTCGGCCTCGCCTATCCGATGCTAAATGTATTTATATACATATATTATTATAAACTTAGTTTATAAGTATAAACACTTCAAACTTTAAACCTTAAACTTTAAACGTTAAACATGTCTGTACGATCCACAATCAACTGGCACTGCCTCAAGACTCGATACCCCAGTAGAAACAACCAGCTGACAGCTAGGCAGCTAAACCTGCTAAACAAAAGTTGCTGGAGATAAGGTGCCAAGGCACACACTCATTTCCATGGCGCACGCAGGACCGATCCGGGCAAAACATCTGCGTGGCATCATTGAAGACACAGCAGTCCGGGCTGTGAGATTCGGCCAGGGAGGCAGCCAAAAAGGCTTGCTTGAACGCCACCACCTCTGCCATAAACTCGTGGCTGACCTGACAGACATGATGGGCCGATGGTTGCTGTAACATTGCAAATATTGAGCGAGCATAAGTTCGGTGAAATAGTTCTCAGGTGTTCCCAGCTCAAAGTTCAACTACCTCATTGTCATTCACTATGGCCCTGGACTCTGGACTCTGGACACTTGAATCCTGAACCTGGTTGGGCAAGCAGGCGCATCTGACCCAAACAGTTGCCAGTAGCAGTCCAAGCGTCAGCCAAGCCGGATGTCTCCTCTGGGAACTCTTCATTCAGCACTTGCATTACAGTCTCTGTCACATGGAGAAACGTGCCAGCCCCGCTGAACATATCTGCAACCATCGCCAAGCGTGGCCAGGCTCGGATGCGATTTGCAAGGTCTGGGAGCTTGCCGGCAGCGCGGCTGACCATGATCTGATGGGCACAGCATCAACATCATGCCCAAACATCTAGAACTTTGGTGTTAGATTTTAGAATCTTAGAACAAACGTTTTGAGTCTTGAGTCGAATGAAAGTGTGTGAGTGGCATGGTATCGAGTCTCTATCTATGACTAGCCTTTTGTCAAAAAATCCAAAACTGAAATTGGACCAAAACCAAAGACGCGACAAAACTGAACTAGATTTCATTGAGCTAGTTCCAACAAGTACGGACACCCGAATGGCCTTCACTGCAGAAACCAAGACGTCGTTGATGTCAGGATGCGCAGCAGTAGGGGGTAGTTTGTAGCGGTCAGCACCACCTGTGTCACGTTTGGATCGTGTCACAGGGCGAGCGCCATCAACTACCCAATTGCTCCAGTCCTGCAGCAAGTCACCTGGCACGCCACTGCGCATGACCTGATGTTGGACTGCAGTCTTGTCAGATAGATCGCACTCAAATGACACATCTTTGACGGTGCAGAACTCTTCAAACAAAGGGTGGAGCACCATATCCCGGATCTTGGGCCTCAGCTCCTTGATCTGCAAGCAGGTTTCCCGCCAGGCGTGCCAGTCACGAATCACTGCTGTAGCGGCGCCTTGCCCTTGGTTCATGATTTCGTTGTAGAGGCCGTCAATGTCGGAGAGGTCACAAGTGAAGCTTGTGTTGCTCTCGACACAGTATTGCTTGAAGTCAGGGCTTCCGAGCACTCCTCGAAGTCTGTCATCATCCTTGGCAACGCGTCACTTCACTATCTGTCTAGAAAACCCAGATTACGGAACCATCTG
The DNA here is from genome assembly GCA_963377175.1 of Effrenium voratum. NCBI lineage: Eukaryota > Dinophyceae > Suessiales > Symbiodiniaceae > Effrenium > Effrenium voratum. Next base: position 320,164 of record CAUJNA010001380.1, on the reverse strand, counting down.
CAAATCTAAAGAATTTACTGGCCTGCTGGGACTGATTTGGTTGAACCCATTTTTTGGCTGTTAACTGGGGTCTCAAGTCTCAAGTGTAGTATCAAGAGTCGACTCACAAGAGTCAAGAGTCAAGATTCTGGATTCTAGATAGACTCTAGAATCCTAGAAAATAAAAAACTAATCAATCGACAGTCAAACCTAAAACCCAATCACAGTATGAATTTCATCAATGAATGAAGGAATCCAAGATCAAGTCTGTCCGTCTGCTACCTACCTACCTACCTGTCTGCCCCGCACCAGTCTTTCTCTCATCCTGTCCATCGCACCAAATGAGTCTGAGAATCAGCGCCACCTGTGGTCTCACGCTTGACATCAAGCCCTGCAGGTTGCTCCTGCTGCACGGCTGGTTGGTGAGTGTCTGTGGGCTGCTCCTGCTTCACGGCTGACGCGCCCTCGACGGGTTGGTGAGCGTCTGTGGCTGAAGGTTGCACAGTCATTGGTGTTTCTGAAACATTTACCACGGCAGAGTCGCAAGTGAGGCTGCCAGGGATGGTGTCAGCATCTGCCTGCGCGTGCTGTTGGTTGCTATGAGGGGTGATCTGAGTCTCCGCCTGCGTGTGCTGTTGGCCGCCGCCAGGGGCATCTGCTTGGGCGGCCTGGGTGTCGCCACGGTTGGCCTGAGTGTGCTGTTGGCCGCCGCCAGGGGCATCTGCTTGGATGGCCTGGGAATGATGCTGGCCGTCGCCACGGTTGGTCTCAGCATCCGCTTGGGTGGCCTGAGTGTGCTGTTGGCCGCCGCCAGGGATGGTCTCAGCATCTGCTTGCGCAGCCTGGGTGTGACGCTGGCCGTCGCCACGGTTGGTCTCAGCGTCCGCTTGGGTGGCCTGAGTGTGCTGTCGGGCGTCGCCGTGGTTCGTCTCAGCATCTGCTTGGTCGGTGAGGACCTCATCATTGGCGTCCAGCAGTCTCCCAAGCTCTGTAGAGAGCTCGTCATCCGATTTCTGGTCGGCGCCGGCCTGACAAATTCAGGCGGTCAAGCCGGGCTGTTTTTTTACTGTTCTAAGAAAACGAAGCTGAAGGGTCCTCCCAAAAAATGCGCTGACGCCGCGCGGGCGGAGGGCTGCTCGTTGGGAGATTGGTTAGTGGGTGGGTGTAGCGTTGAATCGAAAAAGACATCAATATTATTAGTTGTTAATCTTGAGTCTTGAGTCTTAATTAGGTGCTAAACTAGTACCCACTTTTTTGGGGGATGTTTCTCGACGGTTGCCCGGCTAAATTAGTACCAACTTTTCGGGAGGATGTTTTTTTTGACGGTTGCCCCTCAACCTCCCTAAGTTAGTACCCACTATTTTTGGTGATGTTTCTTGACGGTTGCCCCCCAACTGCGAACAGGGTGCTGCCCACTTTTGGGGATGTTTCTTCACGGCTGCCCTCTCAGCTCTCCCTATTCAAGCCGGGTGCAAACAGGGCACTAAATTTGCACCCACTTTTGGGGGATGTTTCTTGACGGTTGCCTCTCAGCCCCAAAGGAAGCCGGGCGCAAACAGTAACCACTCTTATTAAGTCAGTTTGACCTCGCCAGTAGCCAACGTTACCGTGACATGACCAAATCCAATCGATCGCGAGACAATTTTGCCAACCTAGGATGAATTTCACTTGACAACAAAAAACGGCTCCTGCGTCGGCGGCACGGCCACCACTAGGTCAGAGGAAGGCTTTGAGGATTCTGGGGGAACGGCCCGACCCCCCTCCTGCGCCGGCGCTGCCACGGCAACGTCAGAGGAAGGCCCTGAGGATTCTGGTGGAACGGCCCGACCCCCAGACGATTCTGGGGGAAGGGCGAGATCCAGGGTGCGCTGCAATAAATTGCGCCCGCTGCTGTCTGTACTTGCACACAACCTCTGGAGGGTATTTAGGCAGATCGCAAGCCTTGGGCTTTGCAGGTGCCTTGGGCGTAGCCGGCATAGCCTTAGGTTTCACCACAGAACAGCTCTTTGCAGCTGTCTTCGCCTTCGCAGTTGGTTTGGCACTGGATCGCCCCATTGCTGACGAGCAGGCAGCCAACACAGTCACTCACCTACCTTGACATTAACACCTGCTCCACATGTCATGTCAACTCCTGAGACTTGAATCAAGCGCATGCGTTCATGACTTGAACATTCTGCTGCAGGGAAGTCAACCAAAGAGTCTGAGTCAACTCAAAGGATCGCACAACTACAACTTGCGCTCTGCTCAGGCTCAAATACGTCAATTGCATCACACATGCCAGGAATTCAATGACACAAGGATTCGGGCCGTCCAACAATCCAACAGTTCAAAATCAAGAGTCCTGTTCAACACGAAATGTCACGATCTCAGAATCTGCAATACAAGTCAACGTTATTTTTTGCAGCAAAGTCTATGTTTGGTCAGTTTGATCACCATGTCTGGGTCTGGCATCTGGCAGCAAGGTGACAATTGGCTGAAACGGAAACAAAGTGTCAACTGTATGCTGGGACAATGAGAACTGAATAGTTTGTCATTAGCAAGTCGGAAGTCGAGTATTGAACCTTGAACGTCTTGAGTCTTGTGAGTCTTCTTCTGAGCCGTGAAGCTTCAAAGTTGGGACGGGCCGCAAGGTGCCATTTTGCTGAGGCACGGCACGCATTGAGGGTCTAGTCCAATCAGATCGAATCTAATCATTTAATTGATGCGCGCAGCCCTGGGTGGGGGGGCTGTTCGCGGGACTGGGAGTCACCGAAGCGCTGGCAGTTTGTCGCAACGCATCATCTGCAACTCCTCAGAAAACCAAAACTAAAAGAACACCATGCGCCTGAACGACTCAGAAAGCTCCAGCCAGGCGCCCTGACTAACCAATCAGTGAAGTTGGAAGTTTCAAGCTTGTCCCTGACAATGAAGTTTGAAGTTTGAAGTCACTCGACTCAAAGTTGAAGTTGAGGGGGGGCAGTCGAATTAATCTGGCAGGGCACGCCCGCAGCCACCTTGCTAGACAACCCACATGCAGCAACGCGTAGGCGCTGCAAATCGACCGCTCGAGCCCAGTGAAAAGAGCCGAGTGTTAGCCTAGGCTGGAGCTGGAGCCTTGTTCAAGTTCAAAAAGCTGCTTGCTTTCGCTTGCAGCAAGGCCGGCACTGTCAGGTTGAGTGAGCCACACGTCGCCATGGTGTCGCGTAAGCTGTCAAGGAGACTCGTAGGTGGTGGCTGATCGCATGCGATGGATTTCACGAATCTTTTGGAGTTCATGATTCTCAGCAGGGTGATCGTCGCCAGGACAGAAACTGCACTGTTGTGGCAGGCGGCTGCCTGCCGAGGTCAAACAATCAAGTCAAACACCTAACAGCAACTAACTAGATAACTAGACTAGACACTAGACTAGCAAACAGACACCATCTCCTAACAGTGTCCGAAACTCAACACTATGTAGCAATTTTCTCGAATTCCAAAACCCGGATCCAAACCCAGCCTTGCCATGCCCAGGCCGTGGCGCGACATGCCGACACAAGACCAATCTAGGGGATCATCACTTGGGTCACACGTGAACTTCGTAGATGGCTGATTGTTTATATTTGTTTGTGAGAAACAATCGGCTGTCCTCAATGTCCTGCATCGCGGCTTGAAGGCGGGTGCACGTGTTGGCCACAGCACCCTCATCGATCTGCGCCAGGTCCGGAAAGTCCTTCATGGTGGGAATGGTGTTGTCCCCGTCAGCGGTCACAGGGTACTGGATGTCACTGCCACAGGGAAGCTTGTGGGACTCAACCTGCTGGACCAAATTGTCCAGAGCCGTCGCCTAAACGTCAAACGTCAGCCGAGAGTTAAGCAAAAAACAGAAAGTCAAGGAAGCCAATACTCAAGAGTCGAGACAGTATTGCAGGTACCAGAAGTCTTGATTATTGATCATTTGAATCATCAGAACATGAGGTTATGACGGCTATGCCTCATGACTAGCCAACACGCCTTGTCAGCAATCCAGCGATCCACCTCTGTGGAAGCACATGTGGATATCTTCAGGACGACTGATCGGAGCGCGTCAACGTTGAACTCGCCGGAAAACAGGGCAGTGACCATATCACTCGGGTCCGATCCTCGCATTTTGTCAAGAGCTTTGGACGCCGGCATGAGGCGCCTGAACACATCGGGAGACTTTGAGATCTTGAGCTTGCCGAGCAAGTGGCCTCTCGTGAGTAAAACCAAACGCTAGCCGCTATTAGACCCTAAACTCCCAGCCAACAACTTCTAACAGTTTTTCTAGCTTTTTTACCTGACTTTCATGGAAGGATAATTTTTTTAATATCTGAATTACATGGACAGAGAACGGGACGCAGTTGCAAACGACTGGTTGTGGGGGGGGGACTTAGGGTTTGAAATTTGAAATCATTTGTTTAGAAAGTTTAGTAGTATATGGCTGTGTGTAACTTAGTATAGGTGGTGTAGGTCCATAGCCATAGTTCGTAAATCGAAATATTACCAACAAGTTCCGGGGACCATTGCGCCGGTGGGTATGTGCGCACAGTGTGAACTTTGTGGACAGCGCTCTTGAATAGTTGAGTTGTGTGACGGTTACTTACTTAAAAAGAACTTAAGTTTAACAGCTTACAGTTTTGGGGGTTTTACAAAGTTTACCGTTGCAACCGCAATTGCAAAGTTTGCACATGAACCCGCTCTCGCCTGCTTCGTAGAAAGCCTTGAGATAGTCGGCAGCGTTCAGCAGGTTGGCACGATCGGCGTCCTCGTCAGGCATCGCCGCCGCAAACAACTTGAGTTCCACATCGTCGAGGAGGGAATCAGATTGAAAGCAATCGCTGCTGCTTGCGTCTGACACACAGGCCATGAGGAAATCGCAAATGGCACCTTTGACCGCCGTCATGTCAGCCATGTTCATAGCGTCCCTGACAGACCTGGCCACGGTGCTCAGAGTCTCGATGTTGCGAAACAATGGCTCAAGCTTGACGTGACCGTCCGCGCACGAAGTCGTCTCGACAAACGATGCCCATGTTTCCTGCAGGGGCAAGCGACAACGACTCAACAATGAGTCGGCGATAACAAACAACCACTGAACACTTGCTAGTCAGTTCGGTAGTCGCTAATCACTAATCGCTAGGACTTACGTACTTACTTACTTAAGACCGGTGTCGTTGAATTTGACACTAGTCTTGAGAGACTAGAGCCTAGAAATTCTAGAATCTAGTCAATCTAGTCAAGTCGATCCCCTCAAAAAAACACCCTTTTTGCGCCCCTCAGAAAACACACTTTGAGCTCTCAAAAAAACACCTTTTTTGAAACTTGATCCCCGTCCTGGAGCAACCCAACTGATTTGCTGAAGCTGTCCAGGACACTGTTGAAGCCTTGGCAATCCACCTTGTCGCTGGAGTTGTGTTTCACAGCGGCCATGGCTTGGGACAGCTTCGTGGCAGAGTCCAAGAACTCCTTGCAGGAGCTAAAGTCGTTGAGCTTGACGAAAGACTTGTAGCAGGCCCATGATGTAGATGGCGGCGCGTCGAAGATGTTGCTGCTTGTAGCCGACGACGCAGCGTGCGACACCCATGGAAGCACCTAACGACGTGTGACACGACAAGCTAAAATGTCTGGGGTGTTGAGTCTGGAGGCTGGAGGCCAAGGATTACAAAGCTAACGACACAATTCACAGAGACGACAGGTTGATAATATTTTCCAAATGGCTTCCACGATCGCGCACTGCAATGTGAGGATATTGACAGATTTCCGCAAAGAGGCTGTCATGCTTGCAATGTGCTCCTTCCCCAGCGACTTAGCTTGTGATTTGGAAGTGCATACGGTGTGAAGCAGCTGGAAGGCGTCCAAGACATGCGAGCACCTCAGAGCAACCGCGCGTTCAGCCACAAAGTAAGTTATTGTAAAACCATCTGCGAGCCAGCTTTGGAAGTGGCGCTTAAGAACTTAAGACTGAAAGAACACTGTCTGTCCACTGCTAGTTTGGGACCGAAGCGCCGCTCGGCCATCGTAGCACTGCCAGTCTCCACATCCACAAAGGCGCCGGGCAGTCTATGAAACGCTGCGGCAAGACGGTCTGAAAACTCTGCGTCTGAGTTGCGTGTTTCCAGGCTGAACTTGGCGTCGTTCAGGATCTTGACACCAAGGCTTGTGCCCATAACCGACGCGGTCATGATCATGGTGTTCTTGAGCTCTTGCCCGCCCCTTGGCGTGAAGCAAGGCTACAATAACAAACTAGTGACTAGACTGACTAGACCAGACTCGACTAGACTGTGACTGACAAGACTTGACCAGACTAGCTGCAGAGGGGCTGCAGCATCCCCTGCAACAGTTTGAGCATTGCCAGCAGCACTAGCAATACAGATTGGGCCCAGCTCCGCAAGTGGTCGGATGGAAAGGGGTACCAGCCTTCGACTCAGACCGAGTGACTATTTTTGTTTGGCCAAACAGCAAACCAATTTGGCAAAGGCGCTGCTGCATGGACTCAATGGCGCTGATTGACTCCTTAACGTCATGGATCGGAACTGTGTCAGCGCGCACCAGCCGCAGCACTGTTGTTGCATCGTTGGCTAAGTCTGTAGGCACCGAGCCACCGTTGCCCAGGGCGTCCAGGGAAGAGTCCATGGCTGAAAGCTCGCGCTTGTTGTGAGGCACGGTGATGTGTTCCTGCGACCCGTAGACACAACCGGCCCAACTCAAAGTTTGCTGGGCAGTTTTGTCTCTTCACTCTTGACTTCATGCGTATTGTCAACCGTCAGTCACTTGTCTGACCGCTGAAGCTCTTGTAGCTAGCGGTTCGTTGCGTTTCGTGTCCCAACCAATTCCAATATGGAGTGAGTTGCAAACAATCGTCGGCAATCGAGTAGCATGCCAAGCAATCAAGACGAAACAACACACTAGCTAGCTCCTTCATGCGGAACTTGGCAGTCGCTGCCTTAACCAGCTTCTGCAAGCACTGGCTGCAGGACATCGAGTAGAAGGCGCCCGCCGGCTCGTCCTCGTCTGTGGTTTGGATGTGGCGGGCGAGGAATGTCTCCAGGGTGCCGGTAACCATGGTAGCAAAGTCGCACTGCTTCAAGTCCTCGCAGAGCAGCGCTTTCAAGCAACGCCTGATGATGGCGCCGTTGATCGTCACGCCGTGGTTGGCTTTGGCCGCATCACAAAGGCTCAGGAGCGACTGCCCATCTTCTGGGTGCGACTGGCACAGCAAGCCTCAGAAAGCGGGCAATCATACAATACACTGAATACACGTGGGAACATATGACATGGGATAAGTCTAGAGTCTGGACTCTAGTCTAGACACTGGATCGCTAGAACGCAACATCGTCTTGAGGCAAGAACGCAACTCGAATCCATGCGTTGCACACCTGGAATCAGCTCAGTTCGCATCTCCTGAAAATATAGAATCTAGGACCTAGGATATACAATCAGGAATCCAACACATAAACTCAACTTTCTGGGATCTAGAACCTAGAATCTAGATTCTTCTAGAAAGTCTAGAAACAATCTAGAATCTAGAATCTAATCAGACTCTAGACTCTAGATGTCTGCCGAGAACCTCGCGAGCATGAATGCTTGGCGAGCTACACTTGATGAAGTTGATGATGTCTCTCGTTACGACCTCCAGCTGGTTGAGAGCGTCCAAGAACTTGGTTTGGTCGGTGGCACCTTGATTGCGGCGCCGGCTGGCCGACTTCTTTTTCAACTTGAGCTCCGTCACCAGCGCTTGGAACTTGGAGTTCCGATCGACCAGGTATGCCTTGAACGGAGCATCTGGCACGGGAGGTTCGAAATTGACGCGTCTCAAAGTTGCTGACCACCGCCTCGTCAGCACAAGACAGCTGCGGGTCTCCACCTGTGTTGCTCGTGGGCAGGTCCACTGCATCAAAAGGGTCCTCGGACAGGCCTGCGTCCTCACGGTTACGCTTCTTTTTGCCGGCGTTCCCAACCACCGACTTCATGGACTGGCCACTCTCAGCGCTGGATTTCGCCTTGGCTGCAGCCTTGGTTTTTGCCTTGGCTGTGGCTTTGGGCATGGTCACCGTGGGCTTGTTGCCGTTGCTGGATGCAGGGGGCTGTTCACCAGGCTGCTTGGGCGCCTTGTGGTCAACCTGGAAGCGGCTCTTGAAAAAGGACATGAGGCCGTTCGTCGCAGCGGCCTCGTCTTTATCCTCGTCAGCGCTGTCTCCCACGGTGGCGTGGGTGGGATCTGGCAGGGTGTTTATAAAGTCTAAGGTGTTTAAAGTTTAGAGCTATGCGCGCAAGGAACGACGCTAGTGACTAGCAGCCGGGGTTGACTGACGCTGACTACTCGCTACAGATCGCTACAGCGTCTGGAGTCTAAATTGGAACCAAGGTTGATAAGTTGCACCCTTAAGTATCTTAAGATGACTAAGACTGAGACTCTTAACTTAAGACTCTTACAGTTACAACAGGGAGGCCTGGCCTAGCAGGTTGTTGGCGAGCTCGATGCCAGTAGGACCATCTCCGTCGATATCCTCCCGACCCTGACCAGGGCCGAGCGGAGGCAGACAAATAGAGCACTTGAAACTTGAAACTTGACACAACACACCCAAGACACTTCCAAAACTGAGCCATTTGTTCGCATCATGTTTCTCAGCTACAAGCATCAACAGAAACTAGACAGGCTAAGTAATTTTACATGTTAACTGTTGAAATTGAGAACTTGTGGGGCCCGCTAGTTTGGACCCTGCAAGTCCCCTCTCGTCGCAATTTTGGACCCTGAGAGTTGTTGGTCTGTCTATTTTGGACGGTTCCGAATGGTTTGGTGCACGTAATGCGTCACACAACTGCAGTTGGGACTTCCCTGAAGGTCCAAAACACAAAGGTTGGACAAAGGGACAAAAAGGCACGTCGCTGTCGAGCGCCTCGTTCCTGGAATCTTCCTGCGCGGGCGGGCCCTTCAGGCTGCACTGCTTGGTGGCCACGTGCTTTTTTAAAACTCCGCGTTTGGCGGCGGTGAAGACCTTGTCCACGGACTGCCCGTCATCAATGACTTGACCATCATGGAGTTCGGCGTCTCTAGACACGCTCGCGACCTGCCTGTCTATCCTTTTATGCCAGCCGCGACGGCCAGATGAAACGTTCGCCTCGGCGATGGCAGGTGTGTTAGACACTCGCACGCATGGAAGCCGTTTGTCAGAGCAGTCCTCATAGCGCCAAGAATTGTAAACATGAGTCATAATTGACACGCATCACTTATAGTTGTCGTGTGTGACATGTGTCTAGAGTCTTGCGTCTAGAGTCTAGACCCTAGAGTCAGTCTAGTCTAGTCTAAAACTGCAAATTCCAATGAACCAACAAAGCAGCCGCATCATCATCCATCTCTACATCACCAGAAACATCATCACTGCGCAAGGCGCAAACATCACCATCATCACCGTCCTCATAGTCAAAGCGCATCGTCATGACTCATGACCATCATTGTGAATCAGTGTGGACTGTCATTGTTACGCGTCATCACAAAACCAGAAACCCTGCTAAACCAGAAGTAGTCAGCAAAACATTAACATAAATAATAGAAGGAAAGAAAGGTACAGGGGGTGTGAGTCAAACTTGACTTGACAAGTCACTCCGGCCACTTCCTTCCCATCCATCCATTCATACACTATGTCTTCTGCCGCCGGGGCAGATCCAAAGGCCTCCACGTAAGCGTCAAGCTCAACAAACTGTTGGGTTGGTTTTTCTGCTCGTGCCGAGAGCTGGCGAAGACCTTCTCCTTGATGGCAGCACATGCGCGTTCCACTCGGAACGTCATGGAGGGGTCCTCCTTTTTGAGCTTCACGAGGTTCGCTCGGATAGCCTTGGCTGTCGAGGGGCGGACACGAGGGTAGCGTCACAATTCGGAGACAGGTCACGGCCGACGTGTGTGGACAACTAACTTCAGGAATTAACGATTTGATTGAACTTCAACTGGTCGGTAAGGCAGCTTACTTGTGACAGACTTGTAGCGGCCGAGAGTCAAGAAAGCCGTGCAAAAGCGTTGGGTTAGTGGTCAGCGCCTTCTGGAAGCGGTCTTCTGTCTGCCAATCCGCCTCGAATCCACCTTGAGTCCACACCTCGGGCGGACACATTGCAGAATCTAAGCAGTTAAAACTCAAACTTAAACTTACACGGTACTCGGCGCAGTACACAAGTTGACGGTGCGGGCGCGTGGTGATGCTGCCTTGTGTGAGAAAGAGGAAAACAATGTTAGGATCATGACAAGGTGCGATTTGGCAGCACCTACACAACTCGCCAATGGGTTTGTCGCGTGTGCCCCTGTTCCATGGGGTGAGCGGCGCCCATGCGTGCAGCACCGTGCCTGTGAGAGGCCATGGGTTCACACTGCAACTGGTGGTCTTGCAACACCGGCACTTCCGCATCTTGTAGTTGTCCGGCAGGGTGACCCCCTCTGGTAGATCTGGCATGTCCGAGGAACACTTGGCCCTCTTTGCAGCGCCCGAAGCGCATGAGTCAGCCATGGAATGCGACGACCAGGGACGATGCAGCACACTCTTTCAAATCTCAATGGCAGCTACCACACACGCACCAAGCTTTGATCAGTGTATCAAGGTATCAACTGGGATCAAGTCAAGTCTGAAGCGTCGCCTTTCAACTCTCAACTTCTCAGCACACGCAAGATGTCCCTACACGTCACTCGTCACTGTAGTAGAATGACAGAATCGGTGCTACACACAACATATGCTAGCTGCTACTGCTACACAACACGTAGAATGCTCAAAAACAGTACACTGCAATGCGGGTTGCACCAAGCGTTGGTCAGTGTATCAAGTCTGAAGTGTCGCCTTTCACCAACTCTCAACTTTTGTCAACTTCTCAACACACCCAAGCTTGAGGGGGGTGGGGGGGGGGGAATGTTAAGAGTTAAGAGGGACAGAGTGACAGAGTGCGCAAAGTGTATGTAACATCTATAGAATCTATAGTATAATCTCACTAGTAAATCCAGTCACAAGTATCAATTTGAGTTGGGCATGGATTCTATCTGCGGTTCGCGCAATGTAAAATGTGTACAGTCCAGCAAGATTGTAGAGATTGTAGAGTTGATTGGAGTCAGCGCAGGCAGTCGAGGAGGCGAGGAGTCTAGAGTCTAGTGTCTAGAGTGAATCTAGAGTCTAGAGTGAGTTTAGAGTCTAGAATCTAAAGAGTCTAGAGTCTAGAGTCTAGAGTCTAGAGTCTAGAGTCTAGAGTCTATCAGACACCAGAAACAATCAATTGAGCGAATGGTCATACCAACTCAACTCGCGCCGGCGGGCCATACCCCTGCCCACATCACCGATGTACCAGGTGTACCAACTGAGTGTACCAACCAGTCGTACCAGTTGAGTGTACCAGTTGTACCGGCTAATCGTACCAGTCGTACCAGCAAACCGTACCAGTCGTACCAGCCAAGTGTACCAGTCGTACCAGCTGACCGTACCAGTCGTACCCGCCGACCGTACCAGTCGTACCAGCAAACCGTACCAGTCGTACCAGCTGACCGTACCCGAAAAAATTGCTGCCTTTTTCAAAAATTGCTGCCTTTTTTTTTGGCCAAAACCCTGTAAATTTACAGTAAATCTGCGTTTTTTGCCTAAAACATTGCTGCCTTTTTTCCAAAAATTGCTGCCTTTTTTGGGTGCGGTACGGTGGTACGACAGGTACGGTACGGTGGTACAACAGGTACGGTACGGCGGTACAACAGGTACGGTACGGTGGTACAACAGGTACGGTACGGTGGTACAACAGGTACGGTACGGCGGTACAACAGGTATGGTACGCTGGTACGACAGGTACGGTACGCTGGTGCGACAGGCGGGGTACGACGGGCGCGGGTACGGTACGGACGTACCCGAAAAAGTTGCTGCCTTTTTTCCAAAAATTGCTGCCTTTTTTTTGGGCCCAAACCCTGTAAATTTACAGTAAATCTGCGTTTTGGCACTCGGCATTGCTGCTTTTTTTCCAAAAAATGCTGCCTTTTTTTTGGTACGGTCGGGTGGGTGCACCGGGTACGGTACGGACGTACCCGAAAAAGCTGCTGCCTTTTTTCCAAAAATTGCTGCCTTTTTTTTTGGGCCAAAACCCTGTAAATTTACAGTAAATCTGCGTTTTGGCACTCGGCATTGCTGCCTTTTTTCCAAAAGTTGCTGCCTTTTTTTTTGGTACGGTCGGGTGGGTGCACCTGGTACGATACGGACGCACCCGGAAAAGTTGCTGCCTTTTTTCCAAAAAGTGCTGCCTTTTTTTTTGCCAAAACCCTGTAAATTTACAGTAAATCTGCGTTTTGGCACTCGGCATTGCTGCCTTTTTTCCAAAAATTGCTGCCTTTTTTTTTGGTACGGTCGGGTGGGTGCACCGGGTACGGTACGGACGTACCCGAAAAAGTTGCTGCCTTTTTTCCAAAAATTGCTGCCTTTTTTTTTGCCAAAACCCTCTAGCGTTTTGGCACTCGGCATTGCTGCCTTTTTTCCAAAAATTGCTGCCTTTTTTCTTGGTACGGTCGGGTGGGTGCACCTGGTACGGTACGGACGCACCCGGAAAAGTTGCTGCCTTTTTTCCAAAAATTGCTGCCCTTTTTTTTGGGCCAAAACCCTGTAAATTTACAGTAAATCTGCGTTTTGGCACTCGGCATTGCTGCCTTTTTTCCAAAAATTGCTGCCTTTTTTTTTTTGGTACGGTCGGGTGGGTGCACCGGGTACGGTACGGACGTACCCGAAAAAGTTGCTGCCTTTTTTCCAAAAATTGCTGCCTTTTTTTTGTTGGCCAAAACCCTCTAAATTTACAGTAAATCTGCGTTTTGGCACTCGGAAATTGCTGCTTTTTTTTTGGGGGGGGGGTACGGTCGGGAGGGTACGGTCGGGTGGGGACACCGGGTACGGCGGGGCGCCCCGTTTGCCCCCGCCCCAAACCAGCATTTGGGGCTTGCCCCAACATGCAAAAATCAGCAGGGGTGCCAGATGGCTTGAGCCGTGAGCCATCCACCCCCAAGAGTTCTTAGGGGTAGAAACGAAACTCATGGGTAGGAAGCCTGCTTTGAGGGAAACCCACCCCAAACTGGGGTTTGCCTAGTTTGCCTTTCACCCCCCCCCCCTCCAAGCGTTTCTTTTTGGGGCGCAAAGCCAATTTCCGGACTATTTGCTAGTTTCGACGTTTGTCCGGAAATGCCCACCCCCCCCCCCAAACCCCCCAATCGTTTCTTTTGGGGCGCAAAGCCCATTTCCGGACTATTTGCTGATTTCGACGTTTTTCCGGAAATGCCCACCTCACCCCACCCCCCCCCCGATATCTTCGGGTTGTGGAAGATTTTTGACTTGTGCTGCCAAGAGCTTTTTTGGTCATTCGTCAGTGGTGTTGGCGTTGCAACACCAAGCTGAACAAGACCTGCAGGTCTTCTTTCAAACGCCCCAGGAAGCTCGAGAATCAGAAGGTGTCAGGCGAGATCTTGCGCGCGATCTCCTGTAGAGCTCGCAGCCGCCTTACATCGGTGACAAAGCGCATGATTCGCTCAGATGGAACTGGCGTTTCTTTTGCAAGCTGCTTAATCTGTGTTGCTAAAGTTCCGCTTCTGTAACTTCCAATGATGAGTTATGTGGATCTTGCAACATCAAATTGCATGCGCCCTGCTGCAGGTTTCAATCGCAAGCTCAAGTGGTGTATTTGTGACAGGCGACGGTTCCAATTGTCTTGATGCGCCTGCTTGTTGAAACGCAGCATGAGTTTGACTTGTCCTTTAGCAATCTCACTGCTGTCTCGCCGCTCAGACTGCGGACTCGGAGAGGTCCCAACTTTGACTTCCTGACTGGAACAAACACGTCCGTCGCACAACGTCGGCAACTTGGCAGTCATTGAGCTTCAAAAAGAACTCTGCTCCATTTGATGACATCTTCCCTTTCAGGAAAACGTGCTACGCCGCCGCAGTTTTGAACCGATGCCAGGGGCGAGGGCCCTGAACTAAGCAACACACATATTGGCCGCTTGCAAAGTGCCTTGAGCTTTGCTTCTAAGCTGCGCTGAGGAAAGGCATGGAAGGCGTTGAGGGAAGGGCGGCCACCTTCAGCAAGCTGAGGCTGCACGCCTCAGAGCATGCTCATTCTGAACTTCTTGCTGCGCAAAAAAACAGGCGAGAGCAAGCAAACTTGAAAGATGAAGACTGGCAGGGCTTCCTCCTCTCAAACCTGAGCTGCCAGTGAATCAGAGCAGCCTAGGTCAGGCCCCTAGGTCAGGCTTAGGTTGGTGTCTGAGACGCAAGAAAACTTGCCCGCCAAGTACTTAATCGGTTACGTATGCTGGTTGTGCGTCAGGAACGCAATCTCAGGCCCTTTTTTTAAACAACATCTCACAAAAAGTTCTGAGAAAACGCAAGGCAGCGAGAAAGACAGATTTGTGAGCGGAAGAGGCTCAGCAGCATTTGGAGGGTATCTCAGGTTGTTGACGGTGGCCCTGCAAGGCACCGCGGCACGTGGAAGCATGCTGAGCTGCTGGCGAGATTCTGCCTTGGTAGCAGGGTGACAACTAGGCAAGATGGATAGTGTTGAAACACACACCCCTCCACGGCCCGACCCGCCAGACCTGTGACAGACCGAGTGAATCACACGAGCAGACCGTGGGCTGGTGTTACTTTGCACGTTGCGCAGCCAGGTGCATGTAGTTGGCTGGCCCGAACGACATTTCTGCCCACAGTATTAAATTTAGCATTCCCAGTACTATTTCTAGTATTGCCAGCACACAGCTTAATTTTGCCGATACGAATCCCAGTACATATAAAGAAGATTTCGCATTGTTTAAGCCTTCTTAAGAATGATTCCTGGAAGGATGTTTGGCTTCGAGTTGCACGCGGGCGGTAAAAGAACGAGTCCTGCGAGTACCAATTTTATCACAGCCAGTACTAAGTTTTTATACGCCAGTACCAAAATTTGTATTCCCAGTACAAAATTTAGTGGACGAACTTTATTATTGCCAGTACTAACTTTTGCATTGCCAACACTGAATCTAGAACTTTTAGGTAAGGTTTTGAACTGTTAAAGTTCCTTGTTAAAACCGAATCCTGAAGGTTGTTTGGAGCAGTGGGGGTGGAACACTGCAAGAGCAAACAAACTATCATTGCTCACGGAAGGTTCTTAATACTTCGAGTCGGAAGCCCTTTGCAGAAGCCATTTCTGCAACTGTGTTGGCTCCCAGTCCTCCTAGTTTGTTCTGTCATCCAGGGGGATTTGAGCAGGCTACAATAAATTGAGCGCTGCGGAGCTGTGCCCACTGCGGCGGAGATTGATTTGGTGGCTTGTGTACCGCTTGCGGACGCGTGGTTGCGGCGGGGCTCCCCTCGTGAGGGAGATGCCGGGACCCCCTGATTCATGCCAGTAGATGACACGGAGTTTCTGGACTTGAAGAAGGGCGACCTCATGGGAGGCCCGGTTGGACGCTGGATAGCGGAGAGGGCAGCGTTTTCAGTGTCCATGTTTGGGAGCCCCAGAACCATGTCCCATACCGACAAATCTCCATCGGAGACTTTTGAGTTAGCTAAATTTAAGAGTCATGCTCTGGAGGCATGTGCAAATACTGGGGCAATGACATTTTCTAGTGGTGCGACGCCAGGGTACGACTGGTACGGCACAAGGGTGCGACTGGTACGGCACAAGGGTGCGACTGGTACGGCGCAAGGGCGCGAGTGGTACGGTGCAAGGGTGCGACTGGTACGGCGCAAGGGTGCGACTGGTACGGCGCAAGGGTGCGACTGGTACGGCGCGAGGGTACGACTGGCGCTGCGCAAGGGTGCGCTGCAAGGGTGCGACTGGTACACCGCAAGGCTACGAGTCGGCATGGCGCAATGGCACAAGCGGCGCAGCACGATGGCTCACGTGGCGCGGCGCAGCGGTGTGATTGGCGCGGCACGGAGGCACGAACGTCACAGCGCGACACTGTTGGCACAGCAGCACAGTAAGTAAAATTGTGACTCGCGAGCGCGCGGCGCAAGCGTGCGACATCCGCTTCGCGTAACAATTTGCGATTGTAATTCTAGCATTATGAATCATGAAACCTAACCATTCTGTCATGTGTCCCATGAAGCTAAAGTGAAAAGTTAAAAGCGCAGCAGTACTTGGCGCGCGGGAGTGGATGAGGGCGTGCAGGGTGGGCCCCTGTACAAGTCGACGCCTTATGAGCCCTTGCCAACGCTTGCAAAATATCACGCGTTCAGCAGCGTCAGGCGGCGCAAGTGTTGAGGGCTCTTCTGAAAACAAGTGGAGCAAATGGGTTCGGTGCACTTATCGTAAAACATAAAAGTTGTTAACTTAAAACTGGTTCTCGAACGAGCACGGGACAAGGCCGGCCCCATTTTCCACCTCGGCCGCCGCCTGGTGTGTGTCAAACGCAATTCACATCCTCTGTTGGACTGAGGCGATCGGGCCGCTCACGCTGCGTCACATCAAAAGATTCCGGATCCCTGATTTGTGGTAACGCAACCAAACTCAACTCATGGATGACCCCCCCCCCCCGGCGTTATGTGTATGTGGTTTATAGTGTTTATAGTATATTTAAGTTTTTTCCCCCCCATCCAGGACCCTACAAAACCCTACAAAACCGATTCTACTGTTAGGAGGTATGGGTCATCGGATTATGGGAACCAGGTAAGTCAGTTCAGCTATAGGTCCTAGGTTCCACAATTCCACAATGACAATCACGCCTGGGATGTTTGCCAGCAGCGTGCCCCGCGGCAAATCGGTGAATGCTCGGCGTTGTCGTGCGACGCAAGCCGTATTTCATCAATGCAACGCTACAGGGCCCAAAATGAACCCTCCCATGGCGCGAATTCCTGGGACTAACTTACCATTGTTCGTGTTGTCACTTGAACCAGCTTCATTCAACATGGGGAACTTGTGAACTTGAACACTTGAACTACTTGTGGAAATGTGGTTTCACCCGCTGAAAAGTAGCCGCAGCCATGGGTTGGGTCGATTCATGCAAACAACTGGACGCGCGCCCACGCATCTCGACTCAATTATGTCGTTGACGCTTCAACCTTGGCGTGTGGCGCAACGCAGCCAAGAAAACATTTGCCAATTGACCACCCCACAGCAAGCGCAGAGTCAAGCAAAGGCACTGTGCCACAAGCGTCACCAAGTGTTCTTCCTCCTCTTCCTCCGATTCGGTCTGGTGTTGCAACTCGCATAGCACCGCCAATAGCACCGCAGCGCATACGGTAGCTGAGAAACTTAGATCACAAGCCGCCAACAAAGGCAACAAAATGCGACGAAGGCCCACCACGCCACATTGCATGGCTAGCCATTGACAACTGAATGGAACCAAGGAACCTGTTTCCTGCTAAGTCTGACAACTGCTCTTCTGAAAAGGCCTTCAAAATGTGCGCAGGAAATTGGAGCCCTTGTAGGTGGAGAGCTTCACGGCCTCAGCTGGAATACCAAAAGATTATCATTGCTAATTCTAACCGGATTAAAATGGTAAAGCTCGCAACGTTGTGTGTGTGCGTGGGGGGGAATCAACGCACCCAACCACACAACGTCACAAAACACAGCAAAATTGCAAAAGTGGTGTGCGAGACTCCCAAAATGAGGCGATGCCGCTCCAGGTCAAATATTTTGCTGCCAGGAAGGAGCGTCGGGATCTCCTGTGTGGTATGAGCAATTCAATTCAATTTTCCGAGACGGCTGCGAGACTATCGAACATAACATAACATGCCAAGGCACATCATTGGAGCTGGATGGGAGCCTATGCGCGGAGTGGTAGACGTCCCCAAATCTAATGGGCCCCTGCTTGGTCTTCTCCCGTGACTTCTTCTCGTCCATCAAAAACAGCGTGTTCTCGGCGTGACGCAATCACATGCCAAGCTAATGCAATAACCAAAGGGGTAAAGGGGCGAGTCGGCAAGTCCGAATCCGAATGTAAGTCCCGCCCGAATGGCGGCATCTAGAATCTATAATCTACAACACCACTCCCAAGCTCTAGGTCGTCTAATACTAATAAAAGAGACTGAGTGCAAACTGGAACAATGATTATGCAGGGCCAAGAGGGGCGATCGTGTTTCCTACGAAAAATAGGAACTGAAAACTCAATAACCGAAAGCCGTTTAAAACTGAGTCGAGTCAACCCGGCAAGTGTCTTCCTTCTCCCTCTCTGGCAATGTGTGGAACCACGGGCTGGCTGCCATTGGCTCGACCACTGTCAAGGGCCAGCGGAGCCCCCCTGAGCGATCAACGGATTCAGGACTGACATACGTGCATCAACCTCAGGGGTCCGGGCTTTGAGTTGCACGTTACTAGTTGGGAGTATGGGAACATCAAGTACCATAATGCTGCAAGGCAACGTTTCTCGGCAAGATCCATGTGCTGGCTTTTCCACTTAGAATCTTCAGCGCCGCCAGTCGACGATGCTCGCGTAGCCTGTCGCCTCCCGAGTTCTGCTTGGACCGGCGCACTGTCATCATCCAGCACAAAGTCCTCCTGAATGCAAACAAGTGGGTAAGGTAAAAGCAACCCAAAGAACAACACCCAACCAAGTTCAACAAAGTAGCCACTTAGTTAAGTTAGCATTGGCTGTGGAGAGAGACTCTAGACTCTAGACTCTAGACTCTACAGTGTCAGCACCGTCTTGAGTCGTGAGTCTTGAGGTGTTGAAGTTTGAGATTTGAGATAAGTGGGCCGGTTTGTCAAGTTGGCGGTGTGAGTGAATTTGTCATGGCCGCTATGACTATGACTCGTGCCAGTAGACTCAAATGACAAACGCACGAGTGCCATGCGGCACAGAGTCCGGTGGCTGGCACTTCAGCGTGAACATGTTGAGGTTCCGCTCAACGCATTTCATGCTGAACTGTGGAAATGAGCTGCGACTGACTCCTACAAAGTAGAGTCGTATTCGCCGAGAAGGGAGTCCGTAATCGCTCGTCAAAATCTTGAAGGCCTTCACCTGGTATCCGTCGGCATGCGTGCCAAATCCGGAGGATGACAGCGCTTTCATGATGAGGTCTAGGTTCCCGTCCGGCTCCGAGTCGAGGTCGACATTTTCCAAGATGAACCAGCTGACCGGGACAGTGTTCAGCAAGTTGATTACACATTTGAACGTCTGTACACTGGAGCTTTCCTGAATCGTAGTCAAATGAACAGCTGACATGGATAAGCTCAAAATCGAAAACTGACTCAAAGAAATTTACCTCGTGTCAAAACTTGAAAAACTAACTAACTGTAACAAACTAAACTAGTAAACCTCAGCGGCAACGGCAACTACATCTTAGCGGTCAGCGGGAGCACACATGCCGAGAGTCGAGATTGTCCTCGGCCATAGCTCGCTGAAGCTTGCTGTAGTCATTATGTAAGCGGCTGAAGCTCTTACAAGAAAAACCAGCATTGAAGCCCCACAATTCGTCTGGCAGGCCCTGAGCTAGCAGCGTAGCCAAGACTCAAAAAAACTCGGCCTCGCCTATCCGATGCTAAATGTATTTATATACATATATTATTATAAACTTAGTTTATAAGTATAAACACTTCAAACTTTAAACCTTAAACTTTAAACGTTAAACATGTCTGTACGATCCACAATCAACTGGCACTGCCTCAAGACTCGATACCCCAGTAGAAACAACCAGCTGACAGCTAGGCAGCTAAACCTGCTAAACAAAAGTTGCTGGAGATAAGGTGCCAAGGCACACACTCATTTCCATGGCGCACGCAGGACCGATCCGGGCAAAACATCTGCGTGGCATCATTGAAGACACAGCAGTCCGGGCTGTGAGATTCGGCCAGGGAGGCAGCCAAAAAGGCTTGCTTGAACGCCACCACCTCTGCCATAAACTCGTGGCTGACCTGACAGACATGATGGGCCGATGGTTGCTGTAACATTGCAAATATTGAGCGAGCATAAGTTCGGTGAAATAGTTCTCAGGTGTTCCCAGCTCAAAGTTCAACTACCTCATTGTCATTCACTATGGCCCTGGACTCTGGACTCTGGACACTTGAATCCTGAACCTGGTTGGGCAAGCAGGCGCATCTGACCCAAACAGTTGCCAGTAGCAGTCCAAGCGTCAGCCAAGCCGGATGTCTCCTCTGGGAACTCTTCATTCAGCACTTGCATTACAGTCTCTGTCACATGGAGAAACGTGCCAGCCCCGCTGAACATATCTGCAACCATCGCCAAGCGTGGCCAGGCTCGGATGCGATTTGCAAGGTCTGGGAGCTTGCCGGCAGCGCGGCTGACCATGATCTGATGGGCACAGCATCAACATCATGCCCAAACATCTAGAACTTTGGTGTTAGATTTTAGAATATTAGAACAAACGTTTTGAGTCTTGAGTCGAATGAAAGTGTGTGAGTGGCATGGTATCGAGTCTCTATCTATGACTAGCCTTTTGTCAAAAAATCCAAAACTGAAATTGGACCAAAACCAAAGACGCGACAAAACTGAACTAGATTTCATTGAGCTAGTTCCAACAAGTACGGACACCCGAATGGCCTTCACTGCAGAAACCAAGACGTCGTTGATGTCAGGATGCGCAGCAGTAGGGGGTAGTTTGTAGCGGTCAGCACCACCTGTGTCACGTTTGGATCGTGTCACAGGGCGAGCGCCATCAACTACCCAATTGCTCCAGTCCTGCAGCAAGTCACCTGGCACGCCACTGCGCATGACCTGATGTTGGACTGCAGTCTTGTCAGATAGATCGCACTCAAATGACACATCTTTGACGGTGCAGAACTCTTCAAACAAAGGGTGGAGCACCATATCCCGGATCTTGGGCCTCAGCTCCTTGATCTGCAAGCAGGTTTCCCGCCAGGCGTGCCAGTCACGAATCACTGCTGTAGCGGCGCCTTGCCCTTGGTTCATGATTTCGTTGTAGAGGCCGTCAATGTCGCAGAGGTCACAAGTGAAGCTTGTGTTGCTCTCGACACAGTATTGCTTGAAGTCAGGGCTTCCGAGCACTCCTCGAAGTCTGTCATCATCCTTGGCAACGCGTCACTTCACTATCTGTCTAGAAAACCCAGATTACGGAACCATCTGCAAATCTAAAGAATTTACTGGCCTGCTGGGACTGATTTGGTTGAACCCATTTTTTGGCTGTTAACTGGGGTCTCAAGTCTCAAGTGTAGTATCAAGAGTCGACTCACAAGAGTCAAGAGTCAAGATTCTGGATTCTAGATAGACTCTAGAATCCTAGAAAATAAAAAACTAATCAATCGACAGTCAAACCTAAAACCCAATCACAGTATGAATTTCATCAATGAATGAAGGAATCCAAGATCAAGTCTGTCCGTCTGCTACCTACCTACCTACCTGTCTGCCCCGCACCAGTCTTTCTCTCATCCTGTCCATCGCACCAAATGAGTCTGAGAATCAGCGCCACCTGTGGTCTCACGCTTGACATCAAGCCCTGCAGGTTGCTCCTGCTGCACGGCTGGTTGGTGAGTGTCTGTGGGCTGCTCCTGCTTCACGGCTGACGCGCCCTCGACGGGTTGGTGAGCGTCTGTGGCTGAAGGTTGCACAGTCATTGGTGTTTCTGAAACATTTACCACGGCAGAGTCGCAAGTGAGGCTGCCAGGGATGGTGTCAGCATCTGCCTGCGCGTGCTGTTGGTTGCTATGAGGGGTGATCTGAGTCTCCGCCTGCGTGTGCTGTTGGCCGCCGCCAGGGGCATCTGCTTGGGCGGCCTGGGTGTCGCCACGGTTGGCCTGAGTGTGCTGTTGGCCGCCGCCAGGGGCATCTGCTTGGATGGCCTGGGAATGATGCTGGCCGTCGCCACGGTTGGTCTCAGCATCCGCTTGGGTGGCCTGAGTGTGCTGTTGGCCGCCGCCAGGGATGGTCTCAGCATCTGCTTGCGCAGCCTGGGTGTGACGCTGGCCGTCGCCACGGTTGGTCTCAGCGTCCGCTTGGGTGGCCTGAGTGTGCTGTCGGGCGTCGCCGTGGTTCGTCTCAGCATCTGCTTGGTCGGTGAGGACCTCATCATTGGCGTCCAGCAGTCTCCCAAGCTCTGTAGAGAGCTCGTCATCCGATTTCTGGTCGGCGCCGGCCTGACAAATTCAGGCGGTCAAGCCGGGCTGTTTTTTTACTGTTCTAAGAAAACGAAGCTGAAGGGTCCTCCCAAAAAATGCGCTGACGCCGCGCGGGCGGTGGGCTGCTCGTTGGGAGATTGGTTAGTGGGTGGGTGTAGCGTTGAATCGAAAAAGACATCAATATTATTAGTTGTTAATCTTGAGTCTTGAGTCTTAATTAGGTGCTAAACTAGTACCCACTTTTTTGGGGGATGTTTCTCGACGGTTGCCCGGCTAAATTAGTACCAACTTTTCGGGAGGATGTTTTTTTTGACGGTTGCCCCTCAACCTCCCTAAGTTAGTACCCACTATTTTTGGTGATGTTTCTTGACGGTTGCCCCCCAACTGCGAACAGGGTGCTGCCCACTTTTGGGGATGTTTCTTCACGGCTGCCCTCTCAGCTCTCCCTATTCAAGCCGGGTGCAAACAGGGCACTAAATTTGCACCCACTTTTGGGGGATGTTTCTTGACGGTTGCCTCTCAGCCCCAAAGGAAGCCGGGCGCAAACAGTAACCACTCTTATTAAGTCAGTTTGACCTCGCCAGTAGCCAACGTTACCGTGACATGACCAAATCCAATCGATCGCGAGACAATTTTGCCAACCTAGGATGAATTTCACTTGACAACAAAAAACGGCTCCTGCGTCGGCGGCACGGCCACCACTAGGTCAGAGGAAGGCTTTGAGGATTCTGGGGGAACGGCCCGACCCCCCTCCTGCGCCGGCGCTGCCACGGCAACGTCAGAGGAAGGCCCTGAGGATTCTGGTGGAACGGCCCGACCCCCAGACGATTCTGGCGGAACGGGGCGACCCCCAGGGTGCGCTGCAATAAATTGCGCCCGCTGCTGTCTGTACTTGCACACAACCTCTGGAGGGTATTTAGGCAGATCGCAAGCCTTGGGCTTTGCAGGTGCCTTGGGCGTAGCCGGCATAGCCTTAGGTTTCACCACAGAACAGCTCTTTGCAGCTGTCTTCGCCTTCGCAGTTGGTTTGGCGCTGGATCGCCCCATTGCTGACGAGCAGGCAGCCAACACAGTCACTCACCTACCTTGACATTAACACCTGCTCCACATGTCATGTCAACTCCTGAGACTTGAATCAAGCGCATGCGTTCATGACTTGAACATTCTGCTGCAGGGAAGTCAACCA
This sequence comes from Effrenium voratum, assembly GCA_963377175.1. Taxonomy (NCBI): domain Eukaryota; class Dinophyceae; order Suessiales; family Symbiodiniaceae; genus Effrenium; species Effrenium voratum. The sequence continues at coordinate 297,031 of CAUJNA010001380.1, read as the reverse complement.
AAGAGTCTGAGTCAACTCAAAGGATCGCACAACTACAACTTGCGCTCTGCTCAGGCTCAAATACGTCAATTGCATCACACATGCCAGGAATTCAATGACACAAGGATTCGGGCCGTCCAACAATCCAACAGTTCAAAATCAAGAGTCCTGTTCAACACGAAATGTCACGATCTCAGAATCTGCAATACAAGTCAACGTTATTTTTTGCAGCAAAGTCTATGTTTGGTCAGTTTGATCACCATGTCTGGGTCTGGCATCTGGCAGCAAGGTGACAATTGGCTGAAACGGAAACAAAGTGTCAACTGTATGCTGGGACAATGAGAACTGAATAGTTTGTCATTAGCAAGTCGGAAGTCGAGTATTGAACCTTGAACGTCTTGAGTCTTGTGAGTCTTCTTCTGAGCCGTGAAGCTTCAAAGTTGGGACGGGCCGCAAGGTGCCATTTTGCTGAGGCACGGCACGCATTGAGGGTCTAGTCCAATCAGATCGAATCTAATCATTTAATTGATGCGCGCAGCCCTGGGTGGGGGGGCTGTTCGCGGGACTGGGAGTCACCGAAGCGCTGGCAGTTTGTCGCAACGCATCATCTGCAACTCCTCAGAAAACCAAAACTAAAAGAACACCATGCGCCTGAACGACTCAGAAAGCTCCAGCCAGGCGCCCTGACTAACCAATCAGTGAAGTTGGAAGTTTCAAGCTTGTCCCTGACAATGAAGTTTGAAGTTTGAAGTCACTCGACTCAAAGTTGAAGTTGAGGGGGGGCAGTCGAATTAATCTGGCAGGGCACGCCCGCAGCCACCTTGCTAGACAACCCACATGCAGCAACGCGTAGGCGCTGCAAATCGACCGCTCGAGCCCAGTGAAAAGAGCCGAGTGTTAGCCTAGGCTGGAGCTGGAGCCTTGTTCAAGTTCAAAAAGCTGCTTGCTTTCGCTTGCAGCAAGGCCGGCACTGTCAGGTTGAGTGAGCCACACGTCGCCATGGTGTCGCGTAAGCTGTCAAGGAGACTCGTAGGTGGTGGCTGATCGCATGCGATGGATTTCACGAATCTTTTGGAGTTCATGATTCTCAGCAGGGTGATCGTCGCCAGGACAGAAACTGCACTGTTGTGGCAGGCGGCTGCCTGCCGAGGTCAAACACCTAACAGCAACTAACTAGATAACTAGACTAGACACTAGACTAGCAAACAGACACCATCTCCTAACAGTGTCCGAAACTCAACACTATGTAGCAATTTTCTCGAATTCCAAAACCCGGATCCAAACCCAGCCTTGCCATGCCCAGGTACATGAGACTGCACGCCCAGCTCCTCCAACGGAACGGCCCCAAACCGTGGCGCGACATGCCGACACAAGACCAATCTAGGGGATCATCACTTGGGTCACACGTGAACTTCGTAGATGGCTGATTGTTATATTTGTTTGTGAGAAACAATCGGCTGTCCTCAATGTCCTGCATCGCGGCTTGAAGGCGGGTGCACGTGTTGGCCACAGCACCCTCATCGATCTGCGCCAGGTCCGGAAAGTCCTTCATGGTGGGAATGGTGTTGTCCCCGTCAGCGGTCACAGGGTACTGGATGTCACTGCCACAGGGAAGCTTGTGGGACCCAACCTGCTGGACCAAATTGTCCAGAGCCGTCGCCTAAACGTCAAACGTCAGCCGAGAGTTAAGCAAAAAACAGAAAGTCAAGGAAGCCAATACTCAAGAGTCGAGACAGTATTGCAGGTACCAGAAGTCTTGATTATTGATCATTTGAATCATCAGAACATGAGGTTATGACGGCTATGCCTCATGACTAGCCAACACGCCTTGTCAGCAATCCAGCGATCCACCTCTGTGGAAGCACATGTGGATATCTTCAGGACGACTGATCGGAGCGCGTCAACGTTGAACTCGCCGGAAAACAGGGCAGTGACCACATCACTCGGGTCCGATCCTCGCATTTTGTCAAGAGCTTTGGACGCCGGCATGAGGCGCCTGAACACATCGGGAGACTTTGAGATCTTGAGCTTGCCGAGCAAGTGGCCTCTCGTGAGTAAAACCAAACGCTAGCCGCTATTAGACCCTAAACTCCCAGCCAACAACTTCTAACAGTTTTTCTAGCTTTTTTACCTGACTTTCATGGAAGGATAATTTTTTTATTATCTGAATTACATGGACAGAGAACGGGACGCAGTTGCAAACGACTGGTTGTGGGGGGGGGACTTAGGGTTTGAAATTTGAAATCATTTGTTTAGAAAGTTTAGTAGTATATGGCTGTGTGTAACTTAGTATAGGTGGTGTAGGTCCATAGCCATAGTTCGTAAATCGAAATATTACCAACAAGTTCCGGGGACCATTGCGCCGGTGGGTATGTGCGCACAGTGTGAACTTTGTGGACAGCGCTCTTGAATAGTTGAGTTGTGTGACGGTTACTTACTTAAAAAGAACTTAAGTTTAACAGCTTACAGTTTTGGGGGTTTTACAAAGTTTACCGTTGCAACCGCAATTGCAAAGTTTGCACATGAACCCGCTCTCGCCTGCTTCGTAGAAAGCCTTGAGATAGTCGGCAGCGTTCAGCAGGTTGGCACGATCGGGCATCGCCGCCGCAAACAACTTGAGTTCCACATCGTCGAGGAGGGAATCAGATTGAAAGCAATCGCTGCTGCTTGCGTCTGACACACAGGCCATGAGGAAATCGCAAATGGCACCTTTGACCGCCGTCATGTCAGCCATGTTCATAGCGTCCCTGACAGACCTGGCCACGGTGCTCAGAGTCTCGATGTTGCGAAACAATGGCTCAAGCTTGACGTGACCGTCCGCGCACGAAGTCGTCTCGACAAACGATGCCCATGTTTCCTGCAGGGGCAAGCGACAACGACTCAACAATGAGTCGGCGATAACAAACAACCACTGAACACTTGCTAGTCAGTTCGGTAGTCGCTAATCACTAATCGCTAGGACTTACGTACTTACTTACTTAAGACCGGTGTCGTTGAATTTGACACTAGTCTTGAGAGACTAGAGCCTAGAAATTCTAGAATCTAGTCAATCTAGTCAAGTCGATCCCCTCAAAAAAACACCCTTTTTGCGCCCCTCAGAAAACACACTTTGAGCTCTCAAAAAAACACCTTTTTTGAAACTTGATCCCCGTCCTGGAGCAACCCAACTGATTTGCTGAAGCTGCCCAGGACACTGTTGAAGCCTTGGCAATCCACCTTGTCGCTGGAGTTGTGTTTCACAGCGGCCATGGCTTGGGACAGCTTCGTGGCAGAGTCCAAGAACTCCTTGCAGGAGCTAAAGTCGTTGAGCTTGACGAAAGACTTGTAGCAGGCCCATGATGTAGATGGCGGCGCGTCGAAGATGTTGCTGCTTGTAGCCGACGACGCAGCGTGCGACACCCATGGAAGCACCTAACGACGTGTGACACGACAAGCTAAAATGTCTGGGGTGTTGAGTCTGGAGGCTGGAGGCCAAGGATTACAAAGCTAACGACACAATTCACAGAGACGACAGGTTGATAATATTTTCCAAATGGCTTCCACGATCGCGCACTGCAATGTGAGGATATTGACAGATTTCCGCAAAGAGGCTGTCATGCTTGCAATGTGCTCCTTCCCCAGCGACTTAGCTTGTGATTTGGAAGTGCATACGGTGTGAAGCAGCTGGAAGGCGTCCAAGACATGCGAGCACCTCAGAGCAACCGCGCGTTCAGCCACAAAGTAAGTTATTGTAAAACCATCTGCGAGCCAGCTTTGGAAGTGGCGCTTAAGAACTTAAGACTGAAAGAACACTGTCTGTCCACTGCTAGTTTGGGACCGAAGCGCCGCTCGGCCATCGTAGCACTGCCAGTCTCCACATCCACAAAGGCGCCGGGCAGTCTATGAAACGCTGCGGCAAGACGGTCTGAAAACTCTGCGTCTGAGTTGCGTGTTTCCAGGCTGAACTTGGCGTCGTTCAGGATCTTGACACCAAGGCTTGTGCCCATAACCGACGCGGTCATGATCATGGTGTTCTTGAGCTCTTGCCCGCCCCTTGGCGTGAAGCAAGGCTACAATAACAAACTAGTGACTAGACTGACTAGACCAGACTCGACTAGACTGTGACTGACAAGACTTGACCAGACTAGCTGCAGAGGGGCTGCAGCATCCCCTGCAACAGTTTGAGCATTGCCAGCAGCACTAGCAATACAGATTGGGCCCAGCTCCGCAAGTGGTCGGATGGAAAGGGGTACCAGCCTTCGACTCAGACCGAGTGACTATTTTTGTTTGGCCAAACAGCAAACCAATTTGGCAAAGGCGCTGCTGCATGGACTCAATGGCGCTGATTGACTCCTTAACGTCATGGATCGGAACTGTGTCAGCGCGCACCAGCCGCAGCACTGTTGTTGCATCGTTGGCTAAGTCTGTAGGCACCGAGCCACCGTTGCCCAGGGCGTCCAGGGAAGAGTCCATGGCTGAAAGCTCGCGCTTGTTGTGAGGCACGGTGATGTGTTCCTGCGACCCGTAGACACAACCGGCCCAACTCAAAGTTTGCTGGGCAGTTTTGTCTCTTCACTCTTGACTTCATGCGTATTGTCAACCGTCAGTCACTTGTCTGACCGCTGAAGCTCTTGTAGCTAGCGGTTCGTTGCGTTTCGTGTCCCAACCAATTCCAATATGGAGTGAGTTGCAAACAATCGTCGGCAATCGAGTAGCATGCCAAGCAATCAAGACGAAACAACACACTAGCTAGCTCCTTCATGCGGAACTTGGCAGTCGCTGCCTTAACCAGCTTCTGCAAGCACTGGCTGCAGGACATCGAGTAGAAGGCGCCCGCCGGCTCGTCCTCGTCTGTGGTTTGGATGTGGCGGGCGAGGAATGTCTCCAGGGTGCCGGTAACCATGGTAGCAAAGTCGCACTGCTTCAAGTCCTCGCAGAGCAGCGCTTTCAAGCAACGCCTGATGATGGCGCCGTTGATCGTCACGCCGTGGTTGGCTTTGGCCGCATCACAAAGGCTCAGGAGCGACTGCCCATCTTCTGGGTGCGACTGGCACAGCAAGCCTCAGAAAGCGGGCAATCATACAATACACTGAATACACGTGGGAACATATGACATGGGATAAGTCTAGAGTCTGGACTCTAGTCTAGACACTGGATCGCTAGAACGCAACATCGTCTTGAGGCAAGAACGCAACTCGAATCCATGCGTTGCACACCTGGAATCAGCTCAGTTCGCATCTCCTGAAAATATAGAATCTAGGACCTAGGATATACAATCAGGAATCCAACACATAAACTCAACTTTCTGGGATCTAGAACCTAGAATCTAGATTCTTCTAGAAAGTCTAGAAACAATCTAGAATCTAGAATCTAATCAGACTCTAGACTCTAGATGTCTGCCGAGAACCTCGCGAGCATGAATGCTTGGCGAGCTACACTTGATGAAGTTGATGATGTCTCTCGTTACGACCTCCAGCTGGTTGAGAGCGTCCAAGAACTTGGTTTGGTCGGTGGCACCTTGATTGCGGCGCCGGCTGGCCGACTTCTTTTTCAACTTGAGCTCCGTCACCAGCGCTTGGAACTTGGAGTTCCGATCGACCAGGTATGCCTTGAACGGAGCATCTGGCACGGGAGGTTCGAAATTGACGCGTCTCAAAGTTGCTGACCACCGCCTCGTCAGCACAAGACAGCTGCGGGTCTCCACCTGTGTTGCTCGTGGGCAGGTCCACTGCATCAAAAGGGTCCTCGGACAGGCCTGCGTCCTCACGGTTACGCTTCTTTTTGCCGGCGTTCCCAACCACCGACTTCATGGACTGGCCACTCTCAGCGCTGGATTTCGCCTTGGCTGCAGCCTTGGTTTTTGCCTTGGCTGTGGCTTTGGGCATGGTCACCGTGGGCTTGTTGCCGTTGCTGGATGCAGGGGGCTGTTCACCAGGCTGCTTGGGCGCCTTGTGGTCAACCTGGAAGCGGCTCTTGAAAAAGGACATGAGGCCGTTCGTCGCAGCGGCCTCGTCTTTATCCTCGTCAGCGCTGTCTCCCACGGTGGCGTGGGTGGGATCTGGCAGGGTGTTTATAAAGTCTAAGGTGTTTAAAGTTTAGAGCTATGCGCGCAAGGAACGACGCTAGTGACTAGCAGCCGGGGTTGACTGACGCTGACTACTCGCTACAGATCGCTACAGCGTCTGGAGTCTAAATTGGAACCAAGGTTGATAAGTTGCACCCTTAAGTATCTTAAGATGACTAAGACTGAGACTCTTAACTTAAGACTCTTACAGTTACAACAGGGAGGCCTGGCCTAGCAGGTTGTTGGCGAGCTCGATGCCAGTAGGACCATCTCCGTCGATATCCTCCCGACCCTGACCAGGGCCGAGCGGAGGCAGACAAATAGAGCACTTGAAACTTGAAACTTGACACAACACACCCAAGACACTTCCAAAACTGAGCCATTTGTTCGCATCATGTTTCTCAGCTACAAGCATCAACAGAAACTAGACAGGCTAAGTAATTTTACATGTTAACTGTTGAAATTGAGAACTTGTGGGGCCCGCTAGTTTGGACCCTGCAAGTCCCCTCTCGCCGCAATTTTGGACCCTGAGAGTTGTTGGTCTGTCTATTTTGGACGGTTCCGAATGGTTTGGTGCACGTAATGCGTCACACAACTGCAGTTGGGACTTCCCTGAAGGTCCAAAACACAAAGGTTGGACAAAGGGACAAAAAGGCACGTCGCTGTCGAGCGCCTCGTTCCTGGAATCTTCCTGCGCGGGCGGGCCCTTCAGGCTGCACTGCTTGGTGGCCACGTGCTTTTTTAAAACTCCGCGTTTGGCGGCGGTGAAGACCTTGTCCACGGACTGCCCGTCATCAATGACTTGACCATCATGGAGTTCGGCGTCTCTAGACACGCTCGCGACCTGCCTGTCTATCCTTTTATGCCAGCCGCGACGGCCAGATGAAACGTTCGCCTCGGCGATGGCAGGTGTGTTAGACACTCGCACGCATGGAAGCCGTTTGTCAGAGCAGTCCTCATAGCGCCAAGAATTGTAAACATGAGTCATAATTGACACGCATCACTTATAGTTGTCGTGTGTGACATGTGTCTAGAGTCTTGCGTCTAGAGTCTAGACCCTAGAGTCAGTCTAGTCTAGTCTAAAACTGCAAATTCCAATGAACCAACAAAGCAGCCGCATCATCATCCATCTCTACATCACCAGAAACATCATCACTGCGCAAGGCGCAAACATCACCATCATCACCGTCCTCATAGTCAAAGCGCATCGTCATGACTCATGACCATCATTGTGAATCAGTGTGGACTGTCATTGTTACGCGTCATCACAAAACCAGAAACCCTGCTAAACCAGAAGTAGTCAGCAAAACATTAACATAAATAATAGAAGGAAAGAAAGGTACAGGGGGTGTGAGTCAAACTTGACTTGACAAGTCACTCCGGCCACTTCCTTCCCATCCATCCATTCATACACTATGTCTTCTGCCGCCGGGGCAGATCCAAAGGCCTCCACGTAAGCGTCAAGCTCAACAAACTGTTGGGTTGGTTTTTCTGCTCGTGCCGAGAGCTGGCGAAGACCTTCTCCTTGATGGCAGCACATGCGCGTTCCACTCGGAACGTCATGGAGGGGTCCTCCTTTTTGAGCTTCACGAGGTTCGCTCGGATAGCCTTGGCTGTCGAGGGGCGGACACGAGGGTAGCGTCACAATTCGGAGACAGGTCACGGCCGACGTGTGTGGACAACTAACTTCAGGAATTAACGATTTGATTGAACTTCAACTGGTCGGTAAGGCAGCTTACTTGTGACAGACTTGTAGCGGCCGAGAGTCAAGAAAGCCGTGCAAAAGCGTTGGGTTAGTGGTCAGCGCCTTCTGGAAGCGGTCTTCTGTCTGCCAATCCGCCTCGAATCCACCTTGAGTCCACACCTCGGGCGGACACATTGCAGAATCTAAGCAGTTAAAACTCAAACTTAAACTTACACGGTACTCGGCGCAGTACACAAGTTGACGGTGCGGGCGCGTGGTGATGCTGCCTTGTGTGAGAAAGAGGAAAACAATGTTAGGATCATGACAAGGTGCGATTTGGCAGCACCTACACAACTCGCCAATGGGTTTGTCGCGTGTGCCCCTGTTCCATGGGGTGAGCGGCGCCCATGCGTGCAGCACCGTGCCTGTGAGAGGCCATGGGTTCACACTGCAACTGGTGGTCTTGCAACACCGGCACTTCCGCATCTTGTAGTTGTCCGGCAGGGTGACCCCCTCTGGTAGATCTGGCATGTCCGAGGAACACTTGGCCCTCTTTGCAGCGCCCGAAGCGCATGAGTCAGCCATGGAATGCGACGACCAGGGACGATGCAGCACACTCTTTCAAATCTCAATGGCAGCTACCACACACGCACCAAGCTTTGATCAGTGTATCAAGGTATCAACTGGGATCAAGTCAAGTCTGAAGCGTCGCCTTTCAACTCTCAACTTCTCAGCACACGCAAGATGTCCCTACACGTCACTCGTCACTGTAGTAGAATGACAGAATCGGTGCTACACACAACATATGCTAGCTGCTACTGCTACACAACACGTAGAATGCTCAAAAACAGTACACTGCAATGCGGGTTGCACCAAGCGTTGGTCAGTGTATCAAGTCTGAAGTGTCGCCTTTCACCAACTCTCAACTTTTGTCAACTTCTCAACACACCCAAGCTTGAGGGGGGTGGGGGGGGGGAATGTTAAGAGTTAAGAGGGACAGAGTGACAGAGTGCGCAAAGTGTATGTAACATCTATAGAATCTATAGTATAATCTCACTAGTAAATCCAGTCACAAGTATCAATTTGAGTTGGGCATGGATTCTATCTGCGGTTCGCGCAATGTAAAATGTGTACAGTCCAGCAAGATTGTAGAGATTGTAGAGTTGATTGGAGTCAGCGCAGGCAGTCGAGGAGGCGAGGAGTCTAGAGTCTAGTGTCTAGAGTGAATCTAGAGTCTAGAGTGAGTTTAGAGTCTAGAGTCTAAAGAGTCTAGAGTCTAGAGTCTAGAGTCTAGAGTCTAGAGTCTAGAGTCTATCAGACACCAGAAACAATCAATTGAGCGAATGGTCATACCAACTCAACTCGCGCCGGCGGGCCATACCCCTGCCCACATCACCGATGTACCAGGTGTACCAACTGAGTGTACCAACCAGTCGTACCAGTTGAGTGTACCAGTTGTACCGGCTAATCGTACCAGTCGTACCAGCAAACCGTACCAGTCGTACCAGCCAAGTGTACCAGTCGTACCAGCTGACCGTACCAGTCGTACCCGCCGACCGTACCAGTCGTACCAGCAAACCGTACCAGTCGTACCAGCTGACCGTACCCGAAAAAATTGCTGCCTTTTTCAAAAATTGCTGCCTTTTTTTTTGGCCAAAACCCTGTAAATTTACAGTAAATCTGCGTTTTTTGCCTAAAACATTGCTGCCTTTTTTCCAAAAATTGCTGCCTTTTTTGGGTGCGGTACGGTGGTACGACAGGTACGGTACGGTGGTACAACAGGTACGGTACGGCGGTACAACAGGTACGGTACGGTGGTACAACAGGTACGGTACGGTGGTACAACAGGTACGGTACGGCGGTACAACAGGTATGGTACGCTGGTACGACAGGTACGGTACGCTGGTGCGACAGGCGGGGTACGACGGGCGCGGGTACGGTACGGACGTACCCGAAAAAGTTGCTGCCTTTTTTCCAAAAATTGCTGCCTTTTTTTTGGGCCCAAACCCTGTAAATTTACAGTAAATCTGCGTTTTGGCACTCGGCATTGCTGCTTTTTTTCCAAAAAATGCTGCCTTTTTTTTGGTACGGTCGGGTGGGTGCACCGGGTACGGTACGGACGTACCCGAAAAAGCTGCTGCCTTTTTTCCAAAAATTGCTGCCTTTTTTTTTGGGCCAAAACCCTGTAAATTTACAGTAAATCTGCGTTTTGGCACTCGGCATTGCTGCCTTTTTTCCAAAAGTTGCTGCCTTTTTTTTTGGTACGGTCGGGTGGGTGCACCTGGTACGATACGGACGCACCCGGAAAAGTTGCTGCCTTTTTTCCAAAAATTGCTGCCTTTTTTTTGCCAAAACCCTGTAAATTTACAGTAAATCTGCGTTTTGGCACTCGGCATTGCTGCCTTTTTTCCAAAAATTGCTGCCTTTTTTTTTGGTACGGTCGGGTGGGTGCACCGGGTACGGTACGGACGTACCCGAAAAAGTTGCTGCCTTTTTTCCAAAAATTGCTGCCTTTTTTTTTTGCCAAAACCCTCTAGCGTTTTGGCACTCGGCATTGCTGCCTTTTTTCCAAAAATTGCTGCCTTTTTTCTTGGTACGGTCGGGTGGGTGCACCTGGTACGGTACGGACGCACCCGGAAAAGTTGCTGCCTTTTTTCCAAAAATTGCTGCCCTTTTTTTTGGGCCAAAACCCTGTAAATTTACAGTAAATCTGCGTTTTGGCACTCGGCATTGCTGCCTTTTTTCCAAAAATTGCTGCCTTTTTTTTGGTACGGTCGGGTGGGTGCACCGGGTACGGTACGGACGTACCCGAAAAAGTTGCTGCCTTTTTTCCAAAAATTGCTGCCTTTTTTTTGTTGGCCAAAACCCTCTAAATTTACAGTAAATCTGCGTTTTGGCACTCGGAAATTGCTGCTTTTTTTTTGGGGGGGGGGTACGGTCGGGAGGGTACGGTCGGGTGGGGACACCGGGTACGGCGGGGCGCCCCGTTTGCCCCCGCCCCAAACCAGCATTTGGGGCTGCCCCAACATGCAAAAATCAGCAGGGGTGCCAGATGGCTTGAGCCGTGAGCCATCCACCCCCAAGAGTTCTTAGGGGTAGAAACGAAACTCATGGGTAGGAAGCCTGCTTTGAGGGAAACCCACCCCAAACTGGGGTTTGCCTAGTTTGCCTTTCACCCCCCCCCCCTCCAAGCGTTTCTTTTTGGGGCGCAAAGCCAATTTCCGGACTATTTGCTAGTTTCGACGTTTGTCCGGAAATGCCCACCCCCCCCCCCAAACCCCCCAATCGTTTCTTTTGGGGCGCAAAGCCCATTTCCGGACTATTTGCTGATTTCGACGTTTTTCCGGAAATGCCCACCTCACCCCACCCCCCCCCCGCCAACCCGGGGTGGTTTCCCAGAAGCCGTTTCGCAAGGGCCGTGGGGGGGGGGGGGGACCCCTTTTGGCGGGGGGGGGGGGGGGGCGTAAGCATCATCATCATGACGCACAATCATCACCCCCCCTCTCACCCGCGGGCATAGGTTTCCTTGTTCGCAAGCTGCACCAATCCGAAATAAGCCCCGTATTTTAGATTCAGAAAAGGAGCGCAAAGTCTTGGCAGACAATCTTGAAATTTGAAACTCGACATCAAAAAATACACGCGGTGGGATGCTGGTGAAATGACGAGGAGCATGCAAAACATTTGGGTTGCGCGTTCGGGTTGCGGACTAACTGACCCTGCCCAGAAGAAATCGACCACGCGGTTGCAGTTAATCAAACTTGTGCTCACCCGTATCGTTACCACAAGTGTCTGTGTTTTTGTGCCCCCAAAAAAAACTGCTGCGCACAAGTTGCAATGTCCGAAAACTGTCGCACTGGAGGGGGGGGGGAGCTCACACAATCATCATCCCCCCTCTCACCCGCGGGCATAGGTTTCCGTGCGCGCAAGCTGCACCAGTCCGAAATAAGCCCATATTTCAGAATCGAAACAAGCCCCATATTTCAGATTCAGTAAAGGAGCGCAAAGTCTTGGCAGACACCAGCTTGATTATCTTGAAACTGTGAAACTTGAAACTCGACATCAAAAAATACACGCGGCGGGATGCTGGTGAAATGACGAGGAGCAAGCAAAACATTTGGTTGCGCGTTCGGGTTGCAGACTAACTGACCCTGCCCAGAAGGAATCGACCACTTGGCTGCAATTAATCAAACTTATGCTTACCCTTATCGTTACCACAAGTGTCTGTTTTTTGTTGCCCCAAGACAACTGTTGCGCACAAGTTGCAATGTCCGAAAACTGTCGCGCTGCCTGTGCAGTAGCTGGCCTGAGTCGCAAACCAACATAGGTAGGTAATATTTATTGATTTAAACTGTGCAGTTTGAAACGACACGGACATAGACTACTCAAAGTGGGAAAAAGCATTGGGCTCCATGGACGTATCATAGACACACTTGCTTCTTCTTGGTTCTTAGGTTCTTACAACTGTTTTGCCGCAATGCCATTGATTTGATTCACTGATTCACAGGTGACAATCCGAAGATATATACAGCATGCAACTCGGGTTTGTTGAACATCTGACATCTGCAACATGCCCGAGGTGGAACGTTGAAGTCGTGAACGATGACGAGGGTCACGATGACGAGGGTGTCACAAATGTGTCAAACCTCAAGGCGGTGGTTCCAACGACATGTATGTCATTTTTCTGAACACTTCATCATGAACGCACACAGCAAAGCACCCTGACGATGAGTTGCGCTCGGATACAACTTAGCAAATGAAATGTCAACGTCTGACGCGTTATCAAGTGTTGCGTAGGCTTATTTACTTCCTTGGCGTTGGTCACATTCCGGAAGTCTTCATCACAAGCATTCTGAAACCTTGGATAACAAGCTTGCCTCCCAGTAGCAGTTTGATGTGAGCATCCGTGTCCCCTCGATTTGGAAGATCCAGTCCTGCTCGAAGCCAGCGTAGTGCGTCTGCCTGGCGTCGTGTCATGTCAGGAGTCAAGGCGCACAAGCGTCCCAAGACAAGGCGTTAGAAAAGCCAACGCCGGCGCCGCAGCTCTTCTGACTTTTGACTCGCGACGGTCCGTTGCACACAGCTGCTGGTATATGGTAGTTTGTAACCTCTGACTCAAACTGGCTCATGCGTCGAAACGGGTCAGACTCTCAACTCTCAACTCTCAACTTGAACTGAATTGGCGTCAGCACGTCTGCCTGAGCTGCACGAGGCACAGGGGTCGCAGGAGTCGTAGGAGTTGCGGGAGCGGCAGGAGACGCGTGATCCGCAGAAGTTGATGTCGAAGGAGTTGCCGGGGTTGCAGGAGACGCGTGATCCGCAGTAGTCGATGCCGCAGGAGTCACCGGGGTCGTAGGAGACGCGTGAACCGCAGAAGTCGATGCCGCAGGAGTCGGGGTCGCAGGAGACGCGTGAACCTCAGAAGTCGATGCCGCAGGAGTCACCGGGGTCGCAGGAGACGTGTGAACCGCAGAAGCCGATGGAGCTCCAGGAGTCGTAGGAGCAGCTACAGGACTCCAGGAGCCGGTCGCGGGAGTCTCCCGTGGACAAGCTGGTTGACGTGGAGTGTCGAACGGCGAGTGGCCGAGAAGGTTCGCCCACAAAATCCGCTCCTCGATTGTGTGGGCCCTAAAGGGTGGGCGGACCGGCGTCCGCGGCGACGAGTCTGGTTCTTCATCAAAGTCCATCATGTGTGGGGGTGTGTCGCAGTCGCTGCGCGCCATTGCTGAAAGACTGCCGCTGGTAAGCAGCAAGCCTCCAGTTGATAGTTGAAAGACTACCACTGCGGTAGAATCGCCGGCCGAATCAGGATTCCCCAAATAATCACTCAGCCGAAAACTGCATGAAGGCTGAATGCACTGAATGCGCTTGTCACTGAACGCATAATCCGAAGCTACCCAGCAAGCAGTGTGTAATTAATCAACTCCTTTCGACTACCCCTTCTTGGAGCACATGATGATGCGACACACAGAGCATGACGTAATTTGGCGTGGAAACAACGACTTGCCCACCCCAACACGCGCGACTCACGGCGCCCGCCTGGAAAGACGGTGGCAGAACACGTAGTAATTTGAGGCGCTTGCATTTGGTGTGCAGGCTGCGGCAGATTGAGATGGAGTGTTGTCTGGTGTCCACCTTGAACTCAGTGATACGACCTCCCAGGGCGCCGTGTCAGGCTTAAACGAATCGTGGATGTAACATTGGCAAACAATATCCGCACTGAAGATAAGTAAGCTACTAGATTATTGATACGCTACAGTTACAGTTTCTCGCTGGCTGAAGTTACTACAGGTGCAAAATAATAACAAATAAAATGAACCTGCGTTACTCAAGAATATTGAGTAGGGGGGGTCGTTGGGCTTGCAAGATTCAAGGTTAACGGTTAAAGCTTCGCCCTAAGCAGCATCCCCATGCGTCTGCGCTTACTGTCAATGCACAGTGAAACTAAATCTAATCGAATCTCCAAGTTTTAGAGTTCTTTAGAGTGGGCCACAGCCATTGCCGACACACCAGTCGTGCGTGCGCAACAAAAATCAAGATCTACTCACTCATATACTCCGTTAGCCAGTTTGCCTTGCGCCTAGAACCTTTGTCAATTACAAGAGCCAAATCGACCGGGCAAGGCAGTGGCTCGCCTATGGCAGAAACTCGGCCAGGGACATGAACATGCCCAGTTGCTGATTGTCGCACTTCAACTTCTCCATTGTAGTCGGTCACGGTGAACTCTGCAGACACGTTAACGCTGGGCGACGTGGCGTGCGAAGATGAAGAAGATCGACTCAGCCCACCCCTCGCTTCAGCAGGTTGATCGACCACTACATAGACGCCCATTTCCTGAGCTGGAAGCAGCGGTAAGCCGGCTCACCGCTAGATTGAATGTGGGTCTGGGGGGCTTGGCTTAAGGCTTAAACATGAAATGGAGTACGGTTACTGTGTTTATTCATAAACAACTTTGAGGGAACTTGACCTGCATAGGAGCACGGACAACCAATATCGATCACGAACAGGTGATGCGGACCTGTGGCAAGCAATAAGTCACAGGCATCAAATGGTAAGCGTAACATAAAGTGACAAAACAAGTAAACAAAACAACTAAACAACATCAGGTTCGCCAAGCAACGTCAATGCTGGAAGGTTGGCCACTGGCACAATCGGTCAATCTGTCGCAGCTCAGCAGAGAGGACAGTACCAAGACGAGTTATTTTATTAGTGTTAATATAGGTTGAGAGTCTAGAGCCTAGAGTCTAGAGTATTACAGTCCAGCCGGGGGTTCAACCACAGTATGATACAACCCATACACTTTAACTATAAAATAATACCTAATTATACATATAATATATAATATATATATATATTAATGTGTGTATATTTATCAGAATCAAAAGTACTATCATAACGACTACAACACGTCACTATGGCGCTACAGTGCACATAGCCCACCTACACTGGGAGCAGGCGTCCAACACATTGGGCCAAGTCTAGTCTCTCTAGTTCAACCCGTTCTTTAATCCGACCTGTGTTGCTGGCGATGCTGGCAATGCAGGGGATGTTGTTGGTGCTGCTGGGGGTGTTGATTGTGAGTCACTAGTTGAAGTCCCTAAGTCTAAGACTGAAGCTTGAGCTGAGCCGCGGTCTCGTGAGCAGACTGCCCGTTCAATTCAGCATCGGCTAGCGCATCCACACCCCCCTCCGGCGGTGCCTCGCGAAACTCTGGTGTGGGGTCGGCAGAAGTATGTTGACGCCGACGCTGCTGTCGCGGTGGATGCGCTTCACCTGCAAAGAAATAAGTTTGGAAAAAGGGTCTCAGTCGGATTAAGTTTAAGCCAAGTTTAGGTCTGAGTCTCTGAGTCTAAGTTTAAGCTTATTGGCCGTGGAACCTTTGGCTATGGCGTCACACCCGGTCCCCTGATTGAGCAATCGCTAGGGTGGGGTGTGTGTTGAATGACACGCACCTTGCGCCTAACTCCAACCAACAGTATTACAGCCAAGCCCGTGCGCCCAGAATTGAAGCCAGGCTACCGCTACATAGACTCTAGACATAGGACCACACACATGTGTCACGCACGTGGTGACGCAGCGTGCAGCGACCGAGTTAGTGCGTGCGGCGGTGAGTGGTGCGGTGGCGTTGTAACTTGTGAAACCCACGGTTCTGAGGTGTCAGTCTGGAAGCTACACCTACAACTCCCGACCCCTCCTGCGTGACATGTCTCGTAAAAGTTTTAAGGTGGACCAAAACGTTTGACAAAAACTAGCGCAGGCCTGGGCCAACTCGTCTGACTCGCTGCAGCGGGCGGGGGCTTTGTAGCCCGCAAAAGGCTGGCTGCGAGCAAGGTGGCATGCGTTTCCTCTTCCGAACTACACGCCACATCATCTTCGGCACAAGAGTGCCACCGGACGCCCGCCTCACACAGATCGAACGTCACTCGGTCAAGACGATCCACCTGGGTTGGGTCATCAACCACCTACCCTGATTACAAGACAATACCAATGCGCCGTAGAATTTCGTGGAGGGTGAGCCATATAAACTCAGTCAACATCACGCCAAGTTCAAGTTATCCAGCAGAAGAAAAATAGAACGCATCTATGATGACAGAACGCAGCCGCAACAATACACTGAGATATAAAAAAAAGCCAAAGCAAATGCCACTACGATCTGGATGGGGCGCTGTGTATGGCACTATGGCCCAAACATATCGCGCATGGAGAGAGCTCATGAGGTTTGCGACATCTCTTGCCAGCTCAAAGTGCGTGACAACCGCAGGGCAGTTGTGAGCGAGCGCAACTGCAACATCGGGCTCAGCCGCCCAACGCTCCGCCCCATCTGGAGTCACCCGCCATTTCCACCAGTCAGACTCGTAAGGTGAGAAGCAGGACCGGCTCATCAACCAGGCTTGCAACGACCTCACAAACGCGGTCCGCGGGTTGACGGGAAAGAAACATGAGGCGGGAATGAACCATGCGTGAGCTTGATATCGCAGTACCCGTGAACTTGATGGTTGTTACACAGATATTCCAAACTCAAGGACCAAGAAAGTTAGTAAGGAGGAAGCACCACCATGTTATAACAGGGCAGCCACCACACCCAAACAACCATTTGAACTTAAGCTTTACAGTAAGCTTACAAGTGCGAGTTATTCATTCAGCTTGAGTAACTTCAAAAATCTACGGGCGGCCAACTTGCATATTGTCACAGTGTCAGTCTCAGTCTTGTGCTGCTATCAAATGACTTACAAGGATCCCTGATGGTCCAAAGTTCAAAAATGCCAGCGTGTTGTAGCAAGGGGCTCATGTGGGGCATTGTTTGCCACGATCGTCTTCAGGACCAACAGTGGGTGGGGCACTTTGAGAGTTGGCCCCCGGTTCTTGCCACCCACCAGGTGTGAGTGTCTGTGATTTGCCACAAACTGGCGCAATTGGCCCAGAACCTGCTTGAAGGTCGTCTGGTCAGATATCTCACACGCAAAATCCGTATTTCTCCTGACATGAGATATGGATGGTGTGCGATGGAAAAACCTGCCCCGCTGTGACCATTCCGCCAGCACGGTTCTTCCAGCTGGCGCTGAATTTGTTGACGAAGCCTTTGTGTGAAGATTGTGCCTCTTCCACATGGCTCGCCGCTAAGGCCCAGTTTGAGTCCCCAAGCCCCAACGGGCTGTGGCCGTCCTCTGACGCTGTCAATGCAGGGATGAGCGTGTCATTAGGTGTCTCTTGCCAGGTTGGAATCGGTCCCACACAAGCATTGCGCGCCTCAACAATCGCGTGTCCAGAGTTGCGCTGGCGAGCATTGTAAGACCATGCTGCTTTCTCATCCGGTGACATTGCGCACCATCGGTCTGTAGCTGCAGCCATGACCCGTCGTCTGCACGCGTCCTGCGATTCACCTGGAAGAGGCACACGGTTGCTCATCGATGTTGACCAAAAAAGCGAGAACCCATTGTACTTGCCTGCACCGACAACAACACGCGATGGGCATCCCGGGCTCCAAGAACTGAATCTAATAATGACAGAAAAACAGACTGGCAATAACACAGGCACAAAGTCTAATAATATAGACTCTAATCTCTAATCAAACTTTACATCTGGTGCAAAAGCCATAAGCCACATTCACAGAAAGTTTCTAGACAGACCATCAAACTCTACCCAGGTTACCAACAACTGAACGTGATGGCAGGTTCGTCAGCAACTGGTCCAAGCCAAAGTCACTGTCATTATTCTGGAGTGTTCCAAAGTATGCGGTAAGAAAAACCCAACCACACCTTTACCGCTAAAGGCCGCGCACCCTGGCGTAAGGCCTGAAACAAGCTGCCAACACAAACAAGCTGCGCAGGCTGCCACCCTCTTCCGCCCTGGGTGTGGCTGGTTGGCCCTGTAACACTAGAGTCGACGCAGCGCCACTGTTTGTCAACGGATCAACTGCGCCGGACTCTGACTCTAATTCAGTCACATGGACCTTCTTCGCCTCGCTGATGACATGGTTGGCGCACAGGTTGCGCGTAGTCGTGTTCCGACCACGTGATGTTTTCTGATTGTTTTTGAGTCTGGCAAACGCGTTCTCCACAGAAATGTTGAAGGGGAAGCCCTGAAAGCATGCCTTGATCAGCAAAAAGTGCTTTCCGCCAGGGAGCACATCCTCTTCAGATTGAATGAGGCCACGCAGGGGTTTACCAAAGTGGTCGGACAGGCAACAGGGCTTGAGAGAGATGAACTCTGTTGCAACACCACGCCTCAACACAAGCGGCTCACCACCATCGGCCAACACGCCCAACTTCCAAGGCACACTGTTGTACGGCAGGATCAGCCTGTGCCACACCTGTCCAGCAGCAGATATCAAACACCAAAATGTGTGCGGCAGGAACGTTGGAGGAGTCCCCTGGCAGACCTAAGCTGAAGATTGCACGTCCACGTAGTTGGCTGAGCTTAGCAAAAATGGTGTACCGAGTCTGTCTAGTCACAGTCACTAGGCAGGGTCTTCATGCCCGTGGCTCTACAGTCTCCACATCCACAGTACCCCACATCTACAGTATATGTACCTGTTGAATATATTGTAGCGAATGAGTATACAGTCATACAGTCCGGAGCTTGAACATTTACAGCTCAGAGTTCCCAATCTAAAAACAGGTTTACAAAGGAATGTGTCACACTTGAAGAAAAACAGGTCACAGTCAAAGAAGAACGCGCAGTACGCCCCACTCCAAACTACAAGCTACAGCTATACATCTACAAACCTCAAACCTCAGCTCCCCGTGTAGTACAAATTGACGCCAATGAGTCAAATAACCAACTACCAAGCGTCGACTGGCATCTGGACAACTGCCACACATGCAACTCAAGAAAAACTGAGCGATTTTGTCCAGAGCTGCCAGTTCTTTGACAAGGGGCCTTCCACAACATCCATGAAACTCGGGGAGTCTGCATCATCGGTTGCCGTGCCAGCCAGCATCAGGTCCAGAAGCTCTGCCAAGGCAAGTCTCGCTGGGGATTGGCTGGAGCTCATCATTGCCAGCGGAGATGTGACGCTCTCCAAGTGTTTCGCACGTTGCTGCCACTGCATGAATTTCCACATGACTTTCTCTAAGGGGCTCACAATCAGTGACGCCATGAACAGTTCATAAACTGACTCAGGTCTGTTGAGCCATTGAGACGACTTGTAAGCCTTTATCCCCATGGCCTTGCGGAAAAAATTGGCACTGTCTGACGGCATAATTGACGACTGAAGAAACTCGGCAGCCGAGACACTCTCGTTCAACTCCTCGTAGGTTCGCTTCAACGACGTCGTTGTGTTGCCATGCATCAGGTGGAAGGCTTTGGCAATCACATTGTGATACGACAGCGTGCTCCTTGGGTAAAGATCATGAGTCAGAGTCAGAGGCTTCACGCTGAAACCTGAAAATTTAAGTACTCTTAAGTTCTTAATGCGCCTCTCCCCTAGCTAGTTTATCTCTAGTCACCAACTGCCACCCCGCCAGAACCCAGTAGCCAAGATGACGCGTGGTGATGCGAGTTGCGCGACAACCTTCTAACCATCTAAGCCTAAGCTCTTGCCCCCAGGAATTTTCAGCACTCCTCTCCATCCGACCACTTGCGGAAGTGGTCACGATACTAGGGATGTTTTTGGTGATGCTGGTGACGCTGGGGTTCAGCACCCCTCTCCATCCAAACTTCAGCTCGGCTCGGCACGGAATGTGGTACTAACTTAGTACCCTGGTTGCACTGCTGTGCGTTTGCTACTGGTGCTGGGGATGGTGTTGGTGACGGTTCAGCACCCTCTCCGTCCGACCACTTGTGGAAGTGGCCGGGTGGCGATATGTGTCGAATATCAATCTCGTCGAATCTAGCGGTCTGTGTCCGAGCCCATCTAACAATCTAACATCCAGCAGCTAGCAACTGCTACTAAGACAAAGGCACATTCAGTCCGTCTTATCGATCAAAGGCCCCGAGGAACTTCATGGCAGTAAATCAACGAACCAACTTATGTGAGCATCTGGTGCATAGGAAAAAAGCCTATCCACTCTGAGTCTCCAGGGTCTAGTCTGGAGTCTGGAGTTGGTGTCAAGTCTAGAGTCTAGAGTCTAGAGTCTGGGGTCTACAGTTCAAGCCCGAAAACAACGAACTGTACAATGTGCAATGTAGCAGACTTAGTATACTCAGTATACTCTAGTAACTACACGCGATTCGAAAGTTCAAAGAGGAAGCAGGAATCATAATGTTAATTGTGAATTAAAATCAGAAGGGTGCATCGACATGGTCGAACTGATGTAGCGCTTGCGATGGGCAAACCAGAGGAAACTACCAAGCGTCCAAAAGTAGCGGCAGGTCTTGTTGCAGGTGGTCCATCTGGCCACTGCCGGAGTACTCGGCTTGATCTTGAAGAGGTAATCCTAAGTCAGTCAAAGCACGGCACGGGGGCGCTGGACTGCAGATCAACGATGACAAGATGACATGGTCATTTCACATGAACCAAAGCTAAGCAAAGTCATAACAATCTTTGCAGAACGACAATCGAAATTAAATGGGGTCCAAGCATCTAAAACCGCCATCCAAATCTTAATCTTGGTCTCGCGAACCCCGCCAGGACAGCACAACTTGCCGCGGCAATGGTGGACAATTCTGTCTCCGGCCCATGAACCCGTGTCCAGTGACAGAAGCGTTTCAGCAGCTGCCCAACGCTTCCTGTTGAGGTTGTCTTGCTTCCCAAGCGCCACGCGAACAATCGCCCGGTTGAGCCGCGCGATGTTCGCATTGGGCCTGCGCGGATGCGGTCGCAAGAATGAGAAGGGCAGTCAGTCTCTTTCAGTCGGTGATCGAGAGAACTAGATTTAGGATTCTAGTGAAGTTGAGTTGTTAAGGAGTTAAGGAGCTAACTTGGAATGAGCCCACCCGGGGGAGATGGCACTACACGTTTCAAACTATACCCGGTATGGTGAAACGTCGCTTGAAGGGGCTAGTTTGGAGTCTTGAGTCTTCAGTCTTGGCTTGAATCTTGTGTTGTTGTTGTTGTTGTTGTTGTTGTTGTTGTTGTTGTTGTTGTTGTTGTTGTTGTTGTTGTTGTTGTTGTTGTTGTTGTTGTTGTTGTTGTCGTCGTCGTCGTCGTCGTCGTCGTCGTCGTCGTCGTCGTGGTTGTCGTCGTCGTCGTCGTCGTTGTTGTTGTTTCGGTTTTGATGACGGCGCTGTTGCTGGCTTATCTTTCTTGATTCACATAACATCACATTTAGGTCAGGTTTGCCAACAGAAGGTCGGGGGGTGCAGCCTTCCCGTGAAATGGAATTGGTTTGGCGGGTGGGCCCCGACCTTTGGGATGCCTTGATGCGCTTTGAGTTACAAGTTCACAAGTTACAATTACAAAGTATCAGTATCATCATCTATATTGGGTTGTGGCAAGCTAAACGTATTCGTCAATGGAACGCATGTCTTCTAACATACGAGCGCAGTCACCGATCACCAAACATACGGGGTTGGGGAGTTGGGGGACACTTATGCTCGGGGGTCTGCTCGGCGCGCCTTCGAAAGAGTGATGTGCCTGGCCTGAAACAAAATGCGGGAAGGCAGGTTACAATTACACAAAATGAAGCATCAACTCAGTCCGGTCCTAGATTCTTGATTCCCGTTTATTGATACGAATACAGATACGTGCAACGCGTGGACTGACGGTGTCACGAGCGTAGTTAGAATTGAACGAAACTTTGCACAACCAAGAGAGGCTGGAATGTTGTTCTTGGTTGGGACAAGCTGAGAAGTCAACACGGAGGGCGATAGCAGGAAGCGATCCACATCCAAACGAACCCGCAATGCGGTTGGGGGTGGGGCAGGCTGTTCAGAGTTCAGACTCGGACGCCACGCCTCTCAAACAGCACAACCACCGCGTCCCCGTTCAGCAGCCATTGCTCAAGGTGACGAAGCATCATCAGGAAATTCGATCCGGAAGACAACCGCCCGCACAAGTAGAACCTCAGAGGCTCAGCGGTTGGCAGTGCAAATGGCCAAAGTCAAAAAGCTTTCGACCTTAAACTTCTAGACAGTAGAGACTTTAGCGCCTTGGAAGAGTCTGAGCCTTATGCAATCCAAGTCTACAATTACAACATGTCACCATAACCACTAGTAATATGTGTTGCAAAGCACGTGGAAAAAACGAAAGACGATTGCACGCCTTAGCTACGATATGAAACACAGCTAAGATGCGAGCAAGTCGCATCGGGGTCAGGCACCCAATGGCTCGCCACACCGGTTCCGAGCTGTGGCTCAAGTCGTGCCTGGCCAGACAAGCTGTAAATTGCGACAGTGACAGAGACGTGCTTGTCCCAAGACCAAAACAGTTCCCACGCGCGCGGGGGTCGCAATCTCAGATAAGTTTCTAACATAAAGCTACTTTGACTGACTGCTGGACAGTGACTATTCTGAACTGGACTGTAATGACTATAGTGACGATACAACTAACGTAACGCACAACACAATAACAATCGAGTAACTGCGCCACGCGGCTGGTCACAGAGCTTGTGAAGGACGATCGCATTTGATGGCCGTTCACGAAGCACCCCACTTTGAAACAACTTCAGGTTCGAGGAGTGGGCGTCTGACACGAGCCGCAAGACGTACAGCGAGCAAGTTGACGCCCAGCCTGAGATCAGACCCTAGGCCCCAGACGCTAGGCGCACACAAGCTAAGTTATGGCTGAGGCTGAGGGTTTGCCGCACAGCAACAACCCCAACATAAGCCGTATGATGTAGCAGCTACAATGTATCAGTAGCATGTGGTCTGGTTCCATCTGGCTCAAGACTCAAACTCAAGACAGGGCTGGGCAGCAAAGCTTGCTAGACTCGATGACTATAACAAATGACTGCCTGCGTGCAACAACGTAGCTAAAGAAGAGGGCTTGCCCGGGACTGAAGCAATTGAACCTCTCTATTGTGTCACAGGTCGGCAGGTCTGTCAACACTACACAGTTGAATCAGGTGAACCAAGCTAAAGTATACTGGTGGAACCATGCTGGGTTCAATGAGTCTGACATGAGAAACTCGCTACGCTGAGTAAACAAGCAAGTATCATCGAACCGTACACGGAGCTCAGAAAGCACAACATGTCGCCAGCGCTGACACTGTGCTACACAAGTCGAAAAATGCAAGAACCATGTTAATATTTATATTATTTGAATTTTCATAGTTTATAGTTTATACTTGTGGCAAACTTCAACTTTCCCCTGAAACACGCGAGGATAATCCAGGCTTGGCCTTCTTTCTAACCGTTTCTATCTTAACCGAACTCTTGGTCTCGGCCTAGTAGCTCCATAGAGGCACTGGGCTCTGTTGAAGAATTGCCTGCCAGAGGCACTCCGCCGTCTCCGCGTCTACGATGCAAGGGCAAATGGGAACAGAC
This sequence comes from Effrenium voratum, assembly GCA_963377175.1. Classification (NCBI taxonomy): domain Eukaryota; class Dinophyceae; order Suessiales; family Symbiodiniaceae; genus Effrenium; species Effrenium voratum. The sequence continues at coordinate 273,461 of CAUJNA010001380.1, read as the reverse complement.
GATTGCCTAGGCGAACAGACGGTAACCCCAAACACAAACTCTCAACTCTGGCTCTGTCCACTGGCTCACTGGTAGTATTGTATTACCTTAATGTAAAACAACCTGATAATATGAGTATAATGTTAGAATATATGATATTGGGCCAACCAAACACCTAGGGCCAAAGTCCAAGCCCAATGACCATGTGACCTGACTGCGAGCGACAGCGATAGCCCGAGATACGACAGGAAGGTGTCATCTGGCTTCCTCTGAATGAAAAGGTGTCCCCGTTGCACCTCAGCAGCGGACGGCCCCAGCGACTGATGAGTTGACAAGTTGATGCGTTTAAGTTTTAAAAGACTCAAGTGAGCGGTTGTTAGGGTTGAACATTTTGAATCAAATCGAACGGTTTTAGTTTGAGAAGTGATAGTAATAGGGCAAATGACGCGCCCAGGTTCAAAAATCATGTGTTACTACATTACTAAGTCATATCATGAGCAGCGAGCTGGCGATGGCTCATGATCGGCTCATGTGTCCTTGTGTCACAGGAGTTGAAGCAAATCGTGTCTCTGGGCGTGCAAACAAGGCGCAAAAATGTGGAACGTGCTGTCAGACTCAACGAGCCCTTGGCGTAGCCGGGCGCGCGTAGAGCTGGCGTCGAACTCCAGCGTGAGCGCAGCCAAATGTGGGCGGTCCTAAGCGTGCGCGTCTACGCGTAGCATCAGCATGATGTCCGCATGGGTCGCCAGCTTAAGTAAGTCTGCCAAAGTCCGAATTTCAATAAAAAACATCTGGGACTCAACAAACAACTGTTGACTGGCAGCTTAAACAAAGCTAGCTACTATGCTGTTTAACATTTAGAAATTTAAAAACATCAACGCCTTCTTAGCGCCAGGGCGCCTGCTGAATTTCCCGTAGTCGACATGCCATCATCGTCACCCAGAGCTCTGCGATGGCGCATCTTACCTCCAGCTATGTGGCTCTGGCAGCACGCAGGTAACCCTCAAACTCCAAACTCCAAACTCACTACAGGGCCACTGTTCATTACAGACATTGTGGCAACGTGGATTGGGCACACGTTTGAATTATTTGAAGCTCAAAAATCGTAGTCCATGCTGTGTAATTTGGACTCTAGACTCTAGACTCTCCAGACTTAGGCTCTAGAGTCTAGCGTCTAGAGTCTCTAGAGACTCTAGAGCAAACTAATCCGAATTCCGCTAATCCGAATCATTGAATCACTGGGAGAGCAACGCTTGCCAAGCTGCTGCGGCTATGAACGTCGTGCTTGCGCATATCCGGTACGCTAAGCTGCTCACACTGAATGAGGATGGTGACTTGCGTTGGGTCATTCCCAATTTGCGCCGCTTACCCCCGCGACGAAGACCCACATTCAGCCCGATTCCAAACCTGGGCTCCAAAATTTGACGGCAAGGTGGCATCACGAACCAAACGTCAAGAGTCTTGAGTCAAGAGTCAAGACACATGTTGTTTCCCAATCTACAATCTAGCGTCGGAGCTTTCAGAAGTTGTTGAGGTGTCCACGCTTTATGTTGCCCCCTGCCCGCGACCTTGCCCAGGTCACCTTTGCGAACCGCGTGGACAATCTTCAGGGACTCGAACTTCCTGCAGCAGCCAGGCCAGCGGCCGGCTCACACAGTGAACGCGAACCACGAACCGACAAATGTGGGATCAGTGTCAAGGCGGCAAGCGTCCTCTGATCGCTATGCTGCGAAGCAATCAATCGACGATTCGCTTGCCTTGCACAACCATCAGCAAAGTCCAACCAAGCGCAGTGTAAGCAAGAGTGACTACTGCAAACATACATCCTTCATTGCGCCCCAGCAGACCCCTTCAGCCAATTGCCGTCAGATCAAACAAGTCTCAAAATTCAAAACTCAAAGCCTTGGCCCAAAGCAAGCCGAACAACAAAAAACATAATCAACACGATGCCCCGCCATGTGCTGCCCGGCAACATTTCCGGACGTACTTCAAATTCTCGTGAGACCGGCTGCGATTTGCGACCATGGCCAAAGTGAGCTTCTGCAGTCTCGTGAATTCGTCACAACATCATGGAATTGGTTGACTGAATGAAGATTTCGCACTCCACTTTACCTGCACCTTGCACTGCACACTGTACTGCGCACTGCATGCCCGGCAGGGCTCAACACTATGCGACACTTGCGCTCGCGAATGTGTCATTGAGCCCACGTCTTGCAGCTCGCAGAAGGGTGCTTCGATCAACCATGTTTCGTCAAACCGGGTGATTGGAAAGCAAGAAACAAGTTGGATAATTTTGGATTAGCAGATTCTTGGCTATCGACTCCCTATGACAAGCACGTATCTGAAATCTGAATGGTAAACGAGGCAGGCGGTCATGACATGTGTCAGTGTGGCAAATCAAGATGCCCTTTGCCTCTGATGATACTATCAAACGAGTTTAAAGTTTGCTTAAAAGTTGAAAGCTGAAGCTAAGTTTTGTTGAAGAAAGATTGAAGTTTCAACTTTCAACCTAGCCCTATATTGATACTATTGATGTCAGGATGTTCGGATGGCTGACGCCACTGCCACCACCACCCACAACAGCAACGACAAATTCTAACTCTAACTGCTCAATAGCTCCCACCCCTTCATCGCCCTGTACCTCAGGCAGCGACCAACAACAGCACACAAGTCACAAGGTGCCATGACTGGTATTTCAGTGCTTGTAGCGCAGGCATCGGTCCCATCGAACATCCGAATATCAACACCCTACCCGCCCAGCATCTGCGCCACACACATCAAACCGCACCCGTCGAACATACTTACCGTACCCCTCCAACATCCGTACCTCACTCATCGAACATCCGCACCGTACCCATCGAACATCCGTACCGTGCCAATCAAACATCCGTACCGTGCCAATCAAACATCCGCACCGTCCTCATCAAACATCCGTACCGTACCCGGCGAACATCCGTACCGTACCCCTGAAACATCCGTACCGCACCCCTCGAACATCCGTACCGTACCCCTCGAACATCCGTACCGTACCCTTGAAAACACGCACCGTACCTGTACGTCAAAACCCTTCCAGAAACCCCCCGTTTCATGACTCTTAAATTTAGCTAACTTTTGAGACCAAACAGCAGCAACATCCATTGACAAGTGCCTGGCTACATTGGCAGACGGCCCTGAACTGGACTGGGGGCAAAGTGGGGATCCCAGACCCAAGCCAGAGATCCAGGCTCACAGGGATGGAGTGGATGATGGGCGTGCGGGCGAGTGGCCGGGGACGAGATGGAGCTGTCACAAAAGCTCGTGCGAAGAGGGGCCGCCGAAAAAAGGAGAAGGCAATCTTCATCCTTTGCCTCGGATCTGCGAGGAGGGCGCACGCAAGACAGAGGGCCCTTTGGAGTTGGGCGTGAGGTTGCCTATGGCGACATCCCTTCTGACGGCGATGGTGGCTCTGATGCCTCTCGGGTGCTCAGCGAGTAGTCAAAAACACCGTAAATTGCAAGTCATGCGAGGCAGCGCTCTGCACAGAATCTCTGCATGAGCGCCAAACCTCTTCAAGCGAAGGACAAGGAGTTTTATTGGCAAGAAGGCAGATCCGAGCTTCGTTCCGATGGAAGCAAAGGAGGCACAGTCATTTGGCTTGAAGGAGCAATGGTAGGGCTCGGTCTCGGAACTCGGCTCATCAAAGTCAACATGACTTGGGGTTCGGAAGGATGAGACCAATCCTCCTGGTCAACCAGAACCAGGAACTGAACTTCTGTTGCCTGACGAGAGCTCTCGCCCTGCTCTGTTTGTCTTGCGTGCCACGGAGTCGATGACACCCTTGACGCCACACACACTACTGTCGCATGGAGTTACCTGGACTTGGAAGTGATGCTTGAGCTCCTTGAGTTGGTTGGACCCGCCAAAGCAGCACAGGCAGAAGCAAGCCCAAACCCACACATCCTTGTCCAACGACAAGCACTCTTCCAAGTGCCACAGTCTCCTCGCGCTGCAGACCGTGCCGAGCTGAACAGGTTGCTGGCTGCCAGGTCAGGAGAGCCGGTGGACGATACCGTACCGTCCCCGAACCTTTTCACCCGCTACTACCGGCAAGAGCTTTCCCCACACGGCGGCAGTCGTGCGTGCGGCGGGAAGCCCAGACGCTGTCAGCGATCGACGTGCTGATGAGCGGCCAGATCATCGAAGGTGTGGATGTGGCTTGCCGCGGCTGAAAAGCTTGGAGATGATGCTGCGGGGAGCGTTGCCGAATGTCGCGACGCCTGGAAGTTGTGGCGCGGGAGGCCGAGGAATCGCACGCAGCCAGAGAGCAAGCAGGCAGCGTCCGAATGGTGGGCCAAGTCGAAGGTCTAGGCTGCTTTGACTGGGAAAGACAAAGGCAGAGGTTGTGAGGCCGAACCAGCAGCGCCGCTGCGATCGCTAGGTGGAATGGTTGCCAATCTCCGCAAGCCATGTCGGTTTCCAATCCCCTCCCCAAAAACGTCCATCTCTTGCCGGAGAAGATGGAGGTCAGGTAACTTTTCTGCCTTCTGACTGCTTTGAACTGGCTCGGAGCTGGAGAGGCTCAGGCCTTTACCCGCGCGCCGTCGCGCTGAAAAAGACATGTGGGGCCAGAGGATGTCAAAGAGTGAGCCCGGAACCACAGCCGAGTGGCTTTGATCAGGAACTTCGGGCGACGATGCTTTTGGCCAGTTACAGGAATCCCCCGTGTTCGATCTTAGTTTTTCCCATGGGCCGAAGTCCTTTTCCTAGTTGAGGGTGCCCGTGGCATGATCGCCAGTCTTCGAACTCAAGTGACCCGGATGTTAGGGGTCCTTCCTTATGCTGTGGACGCAAAGGTGTGCCGCCGGCCACGGCTGCGGTGGTTTGATTGGAAAGTTCCTGCAGCGAAAGGTGTCGCTATTTCCCAGCCATTGACTGCGCACGCATGCGACTATGGGAAATCATGTTTTGCGCCCGAATAAACAAGGCAGCGGTTAGGCGCTGGGTTTCGCTTGCAGGTGGCCCCCTTTCAAAGCTCCCCGTGTTTACTGCTGCTGAGCCTAAGCGCAACCCTGTGCTCACACTGGCCCAATTTCGACAATGTGCAAGTCAATATATCTTTTGTTGGCGGGAGGGCCTCTGTCGTTTTCCCCCTTACCAATACCGGCGGTCGTCAGGTTTTTGGCACAGGCGGCGTGGGTGGTCCACGGCGTCTGTAAACCAACGTGAAGTTTGCCTCGGCTACCCCCGCAATTTCACCTTGCTGGCCGCCCCGAAGCAAATTCGGAAAAGCGCCCCCAAAGAACTTGAAGACTTGAGGTTGCCGTGCGCGACGGGCATGCCATTGTAGCGGCGTGCCTTTTGAAGGATATGTTGTGTAACAAGACTTTTGTAAAGCCTGTTTCTGTTCAGGAGGTAGTTTCTAAAGCAAACCCTGCAGCGCCTTCGCTCACCTCCTGTCTATCGCGGCCTCCAGGCCCTTCCTCCAAAGCTGCAACTTTTCACAAGCAGAACAGCGTTTGGTGGATAAACTCAGGCATTCACTTTCGTCAAGTGACCTTCTTTTAGCAGCTGAAGCAGAAGATGTTCCTTCTAGCCAGCGCTTACGACAACCTATCCCTGCTTTTCTTTGGAAATGCAAAAATGTCGCCGGGTGGCGTTGGCGACAGCACGACTCCCCGGAACACATTAACAAACTTGAGCTTCCTTCACTGCTGACTGCCGTGAAGTGGCGCGTGCTGAAGCGGAAGGAGTCCAACACCTAGATTCTTACATCTTGTGGATCCCCTAGTTTGATTGCACTCGGTCAACAAGGCCGATCTAGTAGCCGAAAACTGATGCCCATTCTCCGACAGCTCAACGCTACTGCTTGGCCCTTGGCCTCTCGCCGCTCCTCTCCTACGTGTCCACTGATCAAAATCCAGCCGACCGCCCGAGTCGGCGAGGTGTAAAATGCAAATGGTCAAACAAGTAGTTGAAGGGCGCACCAAGGAAGAGAGAGCGGCGAGGCGTAAGCATTTGGGCACTTTGCAGAGTTTGGTCATCAAACCGGCCACTCAAGACCCATATAATTAAGGTTTGCAAGCTTTTTCCCGTCTTTTGAAAACACAAGGCGAATCGCCAGCAGGGAAATCAGGTGGACAAGCAGCTGGCTGAGTACTTGGAGCTTTTGTGGCAGGAGGGTGAATCTTAATACCTAGCCGCAGACACTTTATCTGCTGCCCAACACACTCAGCCCTCCTTTCGCGCCATTAACCGTTTTCAGACCCAACTGCGACACAACTCTGTAAAGCTTGGCTTAGCGCTGCGAAACCCGATGAGCGCTTGATAAACATGCCGGTTTCCAAATTCAGACAGTTTCTTTTTTCGGATGCGCTTCTGCAGGCAGGTTTGGCTGACCGTGGCTTCACACCGTGTTCCAGAAGAAGGGGTGGGGCCACTCCCGCGTACTTGGCTACATAATATAGCCATAATATAGCTATTCTTTTGTTTCGTAGCTGGGACGTTGGGCTTCGGAACGCACGGTGAGAGTGTGTGCCCAAGACAGTCTTGCAAGTGTGTGCCGGCGTTGCAGCACACACTCAAGCCCTTCGGGTAGGAAGCGGGGACGTGGGAGATGATGCGGCGACGCAAATACACGTACATGTTTTAGTTTTGTTTGGTGGGTATCTGCGCCTGGGGCGCTGCGCTTGAGGCGCTGGTACAGTATGTAACGTAAGGCCTTGGGGGTTTTGAGTTAACAAGGAGTGCTTGCAAGCTCTCCTGAGCATCGGGCATTTTTCTTGACAAAAGCTTTTGAGCACACATTGAAACAACGCTCCAAAACCTCTCCAGAGCCCACAGCTTCCCTTGCAACGCAAGCCGCAAGAGGAACAAAGCGTCCAAACCTATGTGTTCAATTTCTGTTTTGGAGCGCGCGGCGGCTCGCGCTGCCAGAAAGCTTTTTGAAGCCTCTCGTGGAGGCAATTTGCATCATTTTGAAAGTTTAACTGGTAGTTGGTTCCAGATTTCTTGTTTGTGGCTTGCTGCAAAAGAAAAATGCATTTTTGATTGCGCCAGTTTTTGCAATTGAAAGTTGAACCATTCTTGTCCAAAAGCTTTTGTGTTCATTTTATTACCCTGCTCGGTTTGGTTTGTTGAGTTGGACGAGTTTCCACTTTTTGTACGCACTCACCGAGCGCTATGCTACCAACTTCTTGCGGAGCGAAAACGGCAGGCGCGGCAGTCCTAGTTTGAGTTTGCGTCACTTACGATCTGCTTCCGCCTCCATTCCGCGCAGGACACTTCGAAGCGGACGAGTGCATGCTCGACACGCTGTGCTGCAAGTGCAAGCGTAAGACCGCAAAGCGTATCGTCGAAGAAAGCTGCACGCCGCTGGCCGGGACCCTGTCCTCCAATGGCTGGCAGCTTGAGGCAGCGCGGGTCGCCATACAAGTTTGCCAGCCGTTTAATCTAGCAACAAGAAGCTTACGCTGCCGTGGTGTTGAAGCTTTGCCAAAAAAGCCACTCTTCTGAAGCGCTTCTACCAGACTGTTTGGCCACCAAGCGCATCGCTCTTGGGGCCACACACTTTCAAGCGATTGCCCACGCGTCTCTCATTGCGATGCTTGGATTTGTGCGGCTGGGAACCCAAGGCTCAACCCCAAATCAAATCGACCTGGCAAGGTCCTTGATGCCCAGCAACCGAGTCGTTGCGTTGCTAGGCCCGCAGAGCTCAATTTGCTTTTTTCACTTCTGATGAACAGCGGCCGGGGTTGGCAGCGCACAAGAAGATAGAATTTCTCAAGGCGGACTAGCGAATTCAATGACAGTGAGCCACTGACATTGACATTGAGCCCCATCATCTGATTCCAAGTTGCGGACGCAACTTGTTAGCTGCCGCTCTTGTCAGCTAAGCGACTCGCTCCGCTACCAAATAGCTATCGGCAGCAAACTTTTTTCTGGCGCAGCAAGCGGAACTTAACCTCAGCAAACTTGCGCGGAAAAAGGAACTTAGTAAGTACCTATAAGCTTGCCATTCGCAAGTACCTGTAAGTCCCGGTATGTTCACTTATAGCTGCCAGTACTCCCCTACGAGCACCTATAAGATACAACAGCGCCTCAGTAGCAGGCAGGTCAAACAGCGCCAGTGCCGGCGTTGCGAAACAGATCACGCTACGTTCATCAAAGATCCAAGTGTGCTGGCGCAAGGGTAGCCTTCACGCCACGCTATGTTCGTCAGAGATGGAAACGTGCTGGCGCAACGGTAGCGTTCATGCCACGCTGCGTTCGTCAGAGATGCAAGCGTGATGACGCAATGGTAGCGCTGGTTCGTCAGAGATGCACACGTGCTGGCACAATGGTAACGTTCACGCTACGCTGCGTTCGTCAAAGATGTAAACGCGCTGGCGCAATGGTAACGTTCACGCCACTGCGTTCGTCAGAGATGTCATCGTCCTGGAACAATAGTAGCGTTCACGCCACGCTGCGATCGTCAGACATGCAAACGTGCTGGCACAATGGTAGCACTCACGCCACGCTGCGCTGGTCAGAGATGCACACGTGCTGGCACCACGGTAGCGTTCACGCCGGGCTGCGTTCGTCAGAGATGTAACCTGCTGGCGCCGCGGTAACGTTCACGCCACGCTGCGATCGTCATAGATGCACACATGCTGGCGCAAGTGCAACGTTCACGCCGCGCTCCGTTCGTCAGAGATGCAATGGTCCTGGAACAAGAGTAGCGTTCACGCCACGCTGCGTTCGTCAGATATGTAAACGTGCTGGAACAATGGTAGCGTTCACGCCACGCTGCGCTGCTCAGAGATGTACATGGTAGCGCTCACACCGCGCTGCGTTTTTCAGAGATGTAAACGTGCTGGCACCACCGTAGCGCTCAATCCGCGCTGGTGCTCGTCAGTGATGGAAACGTGCTGGCGCATTGGCAGCGTTCGCGCCGCGCTGCGTTCGTCAGAGATGTAAACATACCCACCCAGCCGCCCGCCCACTCACCCACCCCGCGCGCGGGCCCGCGGGCCCGTGGGCCCGTGGGCGCGCACGCATGGCGCGCCACGCGCGCACGGGCTCGCGCGCGCGCGCCTGTTTGCGCGTCCGTGCGCAGGGGCGCGATCAGGACTTGCTTCGGGAAGCTTGGCCCCAAACGTAGGCGACGCAAGGAATGCAGACAATGCGCGAAACAGAGAGGCTCCTGAAAGTGTCATGGATGCTGGCAATGCAGCCAGATTGCTGCACACTTGCAGTGTTTGAGCCTTCCCCCCAACTCGAGCTCGAATGGCCGCACAGGCGGTGATGATGCACGAAAGGCGCTGGACATGCAGACGATGCGAGGGCCCGGCGGCAGTGACAGTCAGTCGGCGAAGCCTGGAGCAGCGCCCCTTCGGGCCAGAGCGCGGCGAGGCCGGACTTACGTTGCTGGCGCAGCGCTACCAGCAACAGCCAGCGACAACCAACAACAACCGACAACAACCAGCAACAGCCGAACGACAACCAACCAGAACCAACGGCAACCAACAACAGCCAACAAGAGCCGACTCGCGCGCGCACTCGCACGCACGCACGCAGGCAAGCGCTCTACGAGCGCGCGCGCGCAGGCATGCAAGCACAGCCTGGGCCAGTTTCTTTCCACGGAAAGCGTGGCAAAACCAATCCTGTTTGCCGGATTTTGCTGTAAAAACCCTGCAGCTGCCCAGTTTTTGCAAAGCTGCAGCAGCACGCCGCGTGGAAGGCAGCCCCCAGCAATATCCCAAGCATCACCTGCGTCACCTGCATTACTGGGGCAAGAAGCCTGCAGACTCACAATCCCAAGGCTGCAGACCCGGAACCAGACCCAAAAAACAAGCCCAAAAACGCAAGTGGTGCTCTTCATTTTCCTTTTCACAAAGACCCCGAGCGGCATCCTTTGCCTGCCCAGTTCGGCGGCAGAGGGTGGGCGCGTGTGGGCGGGTGTGCGTTTAACATGCACTTGTGCCGGAGTGCGGTTTTTTCGGGTGCGCCTACCGTTTGGCAGGCAGGCGTGAGCAGGTGCGCAGGAGCAGGCGCGTACCATTTGGCAGGTGCTGAGCTGGTGCACTTGAGCAGGTGTGCTTGCCGTTTGGCAGTGTGCTTGAACGGGTGTGCTTACCATGTGGCAGGCGTCCTTACTGCTGAGCAGGTGCGCTTGGGCGGGTGCGTGCGAACTGGCAAGTGCTGAGCACTTGAGCGTGAGCGGGTGCCTCGGCGCGCTTTGGGCCGCTCCAACCAGACAGTTCCGCTTTTTTGTGCTGACCATTTGGCAGCTTTTGCAGCGAAACAACCAGGGGGTGTGCGCGTAATTCAGAGCGCGCGATGTTCGTAAAAAAACAAGGCCGGACACGCGGCGAAGAACGTCGATCGTGCTGAGATGACTGCGTCAAAGCAAGAGCGTGTCACGCGTGTCCAGTGATGTGTGTGAAGCGCGTTTCGCGCACGGCGTGCGGTCGTCTGCTGCGGCGTGTGACGGGGCATGGTGTGTCTCAAGGCTTCCGGGCACTGAATGGTATCGACACACGTGTTTGTGCAATGACAGGGACTGGCTTCAGCAGCATGAAGCTTGAGGCCACTCATGTTTCTGCCAAATGTACTGCAGCTTCAGCCTCGCCAAGACCACACATTTTCCAGTCTCCAGCCATTGTTTCAAGGCAGCGCCCCAATTGTGAAAGACAGCCCCCATCAGCATCGCCTGCGTCACCGCCGGGATCCTCTGCATGGCTTGTTGTGGTGATGCGGGTGGTGCTGGGGATGCTGGCGGGAGCTGCTTTCCACAAGATCTTGCAGTTAGGTTGCGCGCGGACCTCTTTCTTGCGCCGGGTTTGCAAAAAGGCGCTGCCTGCTTGGCTTCGAACATCTTCAGGAGCAAGAGTAGCGGAAACACAAGTCAGCGTCGCAGGGCGGCCAGCCGGATGCGCGCCAGCAACGTAAATCCGGGCGTGGCCAACTGGCCGAACGGCTGTGTCAGATCCTCCCCCTCTCGCAAAGCGTCTATTTGGCTGCCGCCCGACGGCGCTGACCAGGGCACGCAGAGGATACGGCTAGGAAGATTAAGCGATGAGCATCACCAGCGTCTCCTTCTGCGAGGTGTGTGCTGGGGCCTGTTTTTTGGATCGAGCTTGTAAAAATCGAGAAGGGCGGAGTGCCGTGCAAGAGCAAGGGCCCAATAGAAAGTTTCCATCTTTGCGCAAGCCTCCAGAGAAACTTTGGAGTTGCGTGCGGGCCCTCCGAGTACTAAATTTAGTACAGACAGCATTGGTTTTTTGGTATAGTTTGGAATTGGCAATACTTGGTTGAATATTGCCAGTGCGAAATTTAGTATCCATTGTACTATTGTTAATATTTAATATTGCCAATAATGGCTATCATCTTGCCAACGCTAAAACTAGCAGTTTTAAGATACCTTCCAAAAAAATCCTGGAAGGGTTTTTATCCTCGAAAAGGGGGAGCGCGCTGCAAGAGCAAACAAACTAACGCATACTAATTCCTCAAGGAAAACTCTCAAAAAGGAACCATTTTGGCGCAAGCCTGCGTATGGCCAGGCGCGCGCGAAGATTGAAACTTTGGAGTTGCACGCGAGCGGAAAAGAAAAGTCCTGCGAGTACTTTTTGAATAGCCAGCCAGCACTAAAGCGAGTACTTGACTTAAACTGCCAGAACTATGTTTACAACTGCCAGTACTAAATTTAGTATTGCCAGTACGGAATTGAGTTTTGCCAGTTCTAAATTTAGTTTGGAAGGTATTAAATTTCATATTGCCAGCACTAGATGCAGCGTTGCCACCATTGAACTTGGAAGTGCAAATGCTAGATTGACGAAGCAAAGCGTGACTTACGCCGCGACCGGAGAGTTACTATTTTTGCGCGGGACAAGACATTTCTGCAGAGGGTTGGTTTTGGATTCGCTCCACAATTTGTGCATCCCAATGGATCACTTTTTTTCCGCCGGGAGACTCGCGATACTAAAGTAGTCTACTTGGAATCCAAGCAAGAGGGATTTTTTCCACAAACTGTTCTGTTTTTGCGCCGACTCCCTTTCCGAAATCGTTTCCAGACCTTCGAGCTTTCTTTTTCGGAGGATCTTCCTATTTAGAAAAACTTGCTACGCTACCACCTTTGTGAACCGATGCCACGCGCAAGGATCCCTCACTACGCAACACGCGGCGCAATAGTCAGCAAGATGTTTTTCCCTGCGCAGGCATTAGAATGAGCACTAGGCACACATGGAAGCCCTTGAGCCAAAATGGTGGCAACAAGGCAAGATAGATTTACCCGACCCGCCAGACCTGTGACAGACCGCGTGAACGCATATGACATGAGCAGACCGTGGGTTGGTGTTGCTTTGCGTTTTGCGCAGCCAGCAGGTGTATGTAGTTGGCTGCACTTTGAAGGATTCTGCGGCGGACTCCTCCCCGCCCGGTTGGTTGTTGAATTGTATCCATGTCAGCTGTAGTTCGGCCCCTCAACCAAAGCAGGCGAAGTAAGGCCAGCTGGCCAAGGCAGCAGGCAGACACGCAGGCAGGCGTGCAGCCGGGAGGGTGTGTGGTCGCACGGGTTTCGTCACATTTGTGGCTCGCCGGGTGCTGAAGTAGAGCGTGTAAGCGGCGTGGCGGCCACTGGAGGCCACACGGGGCTTGTCAGGCGTCGGGGGTTTCCAAGGACGAATTGGATAGGTTGAGCAAGCGCGCCGCGGGTGAATTTCACAAAAAAGCATGTTTGCGCCCATCCAAGCTACCTCGTGGATAAGATTGTCGAATGACTTCTCTTCCCACGCGCAATAGGTACCTTGCGGCCTACACACAAGCCAACCAGCTTGCAGATATCTCCGTGCCAAAGTCCCAGCAATTCAAGCGCAGCTGTGCATCAGGCCTTGTCCGGATGTGAACGTGAGGTCGGCAGACCCATTTGTGGCCTTTCCCATGGCGGCTTGGCACCATTCATGGCAAACCTGTGGCTGACTGGCTGACTGACTAACTGAGTGACTGACCTGACCTGCGACTGCTAGGCCAATTTGATCATATCCAAGGGTGTCAAGGCAGGACTGCTCAAAGACAAACCCAGCAGTGAGGTCGGGGGTGTGTGAAGCGCTTCAGCCCAAGGTTGTCCGAGAGAGTGACGAGGCGCTGAAGAAGAGGCGCCGAAGGGGAATTCTCCTTGGCTGCGCAGGGCATAACCTCAAGATGTGACTTCTTGAAACTTTTGTTCTGTCGGCCTGTGGCTTGGCCCGGTTTTAGACAGCGCTTAGTACCGTCTACTGTCATGGCTGCGCGGCATCACTGTTTGGTTTTCTTTTGAGCTCAACGCAAGGTCTCATGCGCAAGTTCTGACGCTGTCAGTGCGCCCCGTTGCACTGAAGGGCACGTGCCATGGTCAAACCGTTTACCAGTCATCACTTTTGTGGATGTTAGACTCCAGTCGCAAGGTCAGAAGCCAGACCACGGAGGACAACCGCTGCAGTCTTTTTTTCATAGCAGGATGGCTTCATGGTGTCGCGATCGCCTGGAGGAAGTGCTTGCCTCCTTGGACTCCGTTTCAGGCAAGTTGTGTCAACACTGTCCACGTCGCGCCCATGTCTTGCAAGCGCTGCGCGCGTGCCGCATCATTTTTGGGCGCGGAGGTGCAAGAAGCAAACTGTGACAGAGGAGACGCATTTGGCATCCGACCGGGCTGCAGCTTGTGCGCCTGGCTGCAAAACGGCAATGAATAGGTCGCAGGTGCTGCGAGCTTTACAAAAAAGGGCATCCGTGTGCTATTACCACTGAGATCACAGCCGCGTGAGATCAGACCCTTGTGCAATGTTGCGAAGACGGCCACAGTGCCGATGGCAGACACAGTCTCTGGCTCGAGTTACCCAAAGGGCGTCCCAGCGTTTGTGTAGGGCTACACAGAAAGGCGCCAAATGATGTCTTTTAGCCAGGAACAGTGGTTGGAGAACGGCTTGTAGAATCCCCTTGAGGTGGGTCAGGAGAAGCAAGTCAGATCACATGGCTTGTGTCGATTGTGCGTGGGATACGTACATTCGTTGTTCCAGGCAGTACATTCACGTGTGCAGTTTCGAGGCGATGAGTTACAGCAGAGGCGTTCTGATCTACAACTTCAACGAGGCTGCAGTTTTGATTTGCGCCACAGGCCAAACTCTCACTTCACCTAGGTGTTGCTCGACAACTATGCTATGTGTATTGATTTCAACAAGTTCGGAATGGTTCCTCTCCTCAGGACCGTTATGGAGAAGATCTTCAACACGCTCCAAGGTCTTCGCCTGGAGTCGTTTGTGTTTGTCAAAAGGTGCGGAGCACGCGTGTGGACGGTGTTGGCAACAAGCTATATCGACGAAACTAGCCATAGTCGGAAGGCCTAGGGGCCTACCTTTCGACAGCCAGATTGAGTTGAGAAGGGTTGCTTGGGGGGCGGCGCGCGTTGGCTGCAGGACGGCAGGCCCCAACATCAGCGTGTCTCACACCGTGCACAATTGGCGGCAAGCTTAAATGGGTGCCTCCTCCACACGTAAGACCTGCCACGCTTGGTCGGGGTGGCCGTTTTACTTGCGTACCACCTTCAGTCAAGGTAGGGTGGCCCACGAAATGTTCAATTGATGGACAGCACAAGGAGCTGTGAAGTGGTCCTGTTGTTGGTGATATTCCCGGGGCCTAGAATAAATCCGAAGCGCAGGAGATGTTCGCAACCTGGCACCAGTGCCCCCGTCAAAGGCCCTTTAACCGAAGGAGACCGGCCATTGGCCGCTGGCCGCGACACATAGCTTCTCTTTCTCTGAGGAAGACGCCAGCAAACGAGAAGGCCAGGCGGGGCAGGCAAAGGGAGTTGTCAATGTTGTAAAGTTGCGTGGCGCCCGCACCTCTTGACGGGGTTTGACTTGGACGCTAAAGGGGTCGCGGGGTGTGACGCACGGACGTCACACTCTGACAAACAAAATTCCGGTCTGACATTGGCATTGGCTTGGAGTTTGCGAACCGGATCTCCTGGCCAAGGCGCTTAAAGCCAAAAACGAAAGCTGGCTCCCTGGAGCTAAGCTGAAGTTCGGTCAGTTCTTGATTTTTCAGGTCCGGGTCTGAAGGCACCGGGGGCAATTACTTGTTGCGATAAGATACTCATTGTGATAGCTGGACCTGTTTCTGGCAAGAACCTGATGTCTGATGGATTCAATTCCGCTGGAAGTTCCTGGTGTATGGGTTGTGAAGCGCAACGAGCTCTTCTACTATGGCGAGTGTAAACTTTAATAGTAGAAGAAGGGCCTTGAGCAAAACAGACACAAATTTATTTTAACCTTTGGCATCGCAAAAGAATCTCAAAGCTCTTTACCGTAGCCATATCCAACATGTACCGTAGCCATTGAGAAACGCTTAACGCTTTGATTTCGGCGCGAGAAATGGCAAGCGAAAGTTGGCATCTAATTGTGCTTGAAACAGGGCAAGGACTAACGTGGCCTTGTGAAACTACCGACCCACTCGCTGCAGGAAAGGTGTTCTTGCAGGCGATGAGGTCCATGGCGAACTCATCTCCCGCGGATGTCGATTAATCTGTTATATCGCTGTGCCATAGGTGGTTCCGAATTGGTAGTTGGTCGTCGCTTGAGGAGGCGGGTCCAGTATGTCGGTCTTCGGCGCCACTGCTGTTGGTGGTAATACTTCTTGCTGTGACAACTTGTTTTCTGTCGTTCTTCCATCCGCTGTAGTCGTCGCCTTGTTGTAGTAAGGCTTGCTGTGAGAGTACCGTTCCTTCATTCGCTGATTGTTGCTCCTCTTGTGCTTTTGATGTACACAATGAGGGGAGCATGCCAGTCACTGTCGGTTCCTGCATTCTTGTGCATCTCGTTCGTGATACGCTGGAAGCGTTCGACGGAAGACACCTGATAGTCGCTGATGGCAACGCTCGTGTCGTCTTCAAATGCCCTCTTGTGTTCCTCACCAATTGTCCCCTTCGTGCGTCCGATATTCTTGCTGGTCATTGGCCTTGCCCCAGCTGAAAGCATAGTTCACCATGCAATGAGGAACAGTCCTGTCGTAACTTGATCCTTTCTTGGTGCGCAGGACCAACCTGTCCGCCTTTCCCATCAAGCTAAACTGGTTTGATCACGACATCAATCCTGTTCTGGTCAGGAGTTCCAACTTTCAATCCTGTGAGCGCGCAGCACTGGCTGAATCTCGCGCTGCCTGCCAAGATCTCTAGAACATGAGTGTTCCTTTGCTGACACAAGATCAATGTGCTTGTTCTGGAATGGAAGAAAGTCTTCCACAAACATTCGCGCATGGATGAGAAGCTGATTCCTTGTTCTTTCTGCAAGGCTTCATTCTCACCAGGCAACAAGGAGAAGAATCCCTAACCTTAGTATGTTGACCTTGACGGGCCGAGTTCCAAAACCAAGACCTAGCGTGGCTCCCTCAAGGGAAATGGCGTTTCGTTTTAGGCAAAAATGCCTCCTTTGCTTCCGTCGGTCTCGCCAATAGTATCTCTTAGCTTGAGGAGGCTTGGAGCTCATTCTGGGGTATTGCGCAAGATCTTTTCTGATGTCTTCCGGCAGACGGACTTCTTGGAAAGCCTGTGCTGACAGCTTCCTGTTCTGAATCGCTCACAATTCCTCGTCTGTTTTTTGATCGTGAGCTGCGTCGGAGTCGCAAGCTCTAATTGAACGAGATCTGCCGGTCGTCTTCCGCGAGCAACCTCCAATGGTGTTACGCCCTGGTAGGTGACGGTCTGACAGTCTGATTTCTGACTGCTGCAGCAGCCTTGGCAAGTTGTCTGCGAGTGACCTTCTTGAGCGAGCCAGGCGCTGTTCCTGCCCTAATAATTCAGCATGGTTTTGAGGTGCTCCTTCAAGAGTCGTGCTGCTGCCCAACAAGATTGTTGCGACGCCAAGGGTTCTCCGCCATGAAGGCCTGATCTCCGACGCCTCTTTTGGGCTGCAAGCGGCACTGGTCGAAGTAGTTCCTGATGGCGGTGATGTTCTCTACTTCTTATGTCGTGTTCGCCGCCTCTGCAGTCGCAATGATATATTCTCCGGTTCGAGGGGGCTGGCAGTGATCAGTGAAAGTCATGTCGCCAAATGTGCTTCTCGACGATGCCTGTTTTGCTGCTTGGCAGACTTCACACTCATTGCGAACCGTGCTTGTTTAAGTGTTGCGTCGGGCTCGAAACCGAACTTGGTCGGTACTCATGTGACGATGCTGGAGGCGAAGCCTAAGGCAAGTGGAAGTGTTGGCTCATCAACTGATGTTGCAGGGGGATCTGGCTTAGTGGTCGACCGGCCCTTCTTGTCGATCATCCTGCCTGCTGACCCTGATGAGCTTGCTTCCTCATCCTTCTGCGTTCGCGAAGACGGTCTTACCTGTCCACAGGTTCACCAATGCTCGGGTGGCCTGTGAAGAAAGTCTCCAATGTCTTCAAGCGTGTCTGGACCTCCGCCTTTTGTTGCGTCAATCAGGTGTGTGGGACGTTCACATCTGATCTTATCTGGATTAATTGGACACTCCTTCACTCCTGTTGAGCGCGAGTGAGTTCTTTCTTTGTTTGCTCGGCAAATATTGAATGATCCTTCTTTGCTGATGATGACTTGGAAGCGCATACAACTTCTGATGTGGCATGTTCTGCAGAAGAAACTTGATGCTTTCGTCGCCGTCACAAACGTGATGACTGAGGCCTTGCACAGCGATCTCTCCATGATTCTTTAGCTTTGTCTAGAGACTTACAACGCAAGTTGCGACGTCGACATGTTATTTTAAAACCAGAGTAAGTTCGGGAGTTTCTAATCCAACTTACGGCAAGTTCTATAGCAACTTAGGGAGGTCGGACTAGATCTTTGAGTCACCTCCAGGAGACTTTTAAAGTCTTATCGCTAAGTTCTAGAGCTACTCAGGGAACTTGGAACTTTTCTGAATACCTTACAGCAAATTCTATAGCAACTTAGGGGAGGTTAGACTAGATCTTGGTGCAACCTCCAGGGGGCTTAAAAAGGCTCATCGCTAAGTTCCAAAGTTACTGAGTGGGCTTAGGGCAACTTAGCTGTTTTTCGGGTTTCGAGTGTGTTTGGAGCAGCTAGCGTCCTTTTGTGCCAGCTGAGTCTATCAACTGATAACTTCGACGCTACAAGAGCTGGTGACTCAAGATTAAGTATTGCCAATGCCAAACTAAGTTCTGAAAGCCTAGGATTAAGTATTGGCAATACTTGTTTCAGCCTTGCCCATACTTGACTTAGTTTTGGCCTAGCGTTTTGGCAATAATAGATTAAGTGCTGGCTAAGCAATGGGAATGTAGAACTAATTCTTGGCAATACTAAATTTGTATTGCCAGTTTTCCGAAATTGTCGAAGAGTACTCACTCCCTCGCACAGACAACGCAGGTGCCACGAAAGGTTGCCCAAAAGTTCTTCGCGTTCGACTGGGAGTCTGGGGGTGGACTGGTCGCAAAAATTTCACTCCCGCCCCGGCCGCCCACCAACTTTGCTTCTCTCTCCGGTTTGATTGCAGATTTTGCCTCGTTTGCTAGCTGCCGCCGGTCTTGCGTGCATGGATTGCTTGCCGCAGATGTTGCTTGGATTGCGTGCCGCAGATGCCGCCTGGATTGCTTGCAAACGATGTTGCCTGGATTGCTTGATGCAGGTTTTGCCTGGATTGGTCGCCGGAGTTTGTGAAACACGAAAGGTAGGACGCCGCCAAGAGGGCAATCTGCGACAAGCAGCCCAGGCGAAACCTGCAGCAATCAATCCAGGCAACGCCGTTTGCCAGCAATCCAGGCAACATTTGCGGCAAGCGCTCCAGGCATCATCTGCGGCAAGCGCTCCAGGCAACATCTGCGGCAAGCAACCCAGGCAAAATCTGCATCGGCAACATCTGTGGCAAGCAATCCTGGCAACCTTTGTGCAAGAATCTGCATCAAGAAATCTGGCTTGCGGCGAGCAATCCAAGCAAAATCTGCATCTGGCAATCCAAGCAAAACCTGCGGCAAACAACCCAGGCAAAATCTGCATCAAGCAATCCAGGCAAATCCTCATCAAGCCACCCAGGCAAAATTCGCATCAAGGAACCCAGGTGTCTTTGTTTGCACTTTTCTTGTCTTATCTAGCTTCATCTCTGCTTCTGCGATTACATTTGTCAATTGTCAACGCTGTTTACTCCTGATGACCTTACCACGCTAAATGATGCACGCGAATCAAGACTATTCATGAGGCGCAGCATCATTCCGGCAGACACCAAGTTCACTTTTGCGAGCGGGAAATCAGCTAAGGCCAGCTGGACCTTACGCACGGTGTCTCACGGCTAGCACCAACATCGACATTCTTGAGCAAGGCGCCGGATACTCCTCAGTAAAGGTCATGAGCAACTTGCACATGGCCATTAAGCACACTGCTCAGTGTGACAAGATCACACGCGAAGCCATTGGCATGCACAGACAACCATTTCCAGCGTGAGGTATGTCCTCTCGTCGATCTTGCAGGCGTGTCATAGTCTATCGCACATGGCGGCAGCATCGCCGGAAATTTTGACTGACCTCTTGTCCACAGCATCGCTGCGATTTTTGCCTTCTTTTCCACAGAATCGCCGTAAATGGTGCCTCACTTCTTATCCCTTACTTCTTGTTCACGGCCTCGCCGCACATCTTGCCTTACTTCTTGTCAACATCATCACCGCAAACTTTGCGTGACTTCTTGTCCGCAGCATTGCCGCCAATGTGGACCGACTTCTTGTCCAGAGCATCGCCGCAAATTTGGACCGACTTCTTGTCCACAGCATCGCGGCGCATTTTGCCTTATTTCTTCTCCCCGGCATGGCCGCGCAACTTTGGCTGACTTCTTGTCCACAGCATCGCCGCGATGTTTGCAACACTTCTTGTCCACAGCCTCGCCGCAAGTGTTGCCTTAGTTCTTGTCCACAGCGTCGCCGCACATGTTGCCTTTCTTCTTGTTCAAAGCATCGCCGCAAACTTTGCCTTACTTCTTGTTCACAGCATCGCCACAAACGTTTCCTTACTTCTTGTCCACAGCGTCGCCACGAATTTTGCGTGCTGTCTTGTCCACGGCATCGCCACGAATTTTGCCTTGCTTCTTGTCCACAGCGTCGACGCAAATTTTCGCCACAGTTGATGTTCACAGCGTCGCCGCAAATCTTTCCTTACTTACTCACATTTGGCCGTAATTCTTGTCCACAGCATCGTCGCGAGTTTTGCCTTACTTCTCGTGTCCACAGCATTGCCGCGAAGTGTGCCTTCCTCCTTTGTCCACAGCATCGCCACAGATTTGGCCCACAGCATCCTGCAAATTTTGCTATACTTCTTGTCCACGGCATCGCCGCGAAGTTTGCCTTACTGCTCGTCGACAGCATGGCCGGAAACGCAGCTGGAGCAAAAGAACGCTCGCTGCTCCAAACTCACTCGGAACCCTGCAAAACAGCTAAGTTGCCCTAAGCCCCCTACGTAACTTTGGCTACGAGTTACTGGAACTTAACGATAAGTTTTTTTTAATGCCCGCTGTACTGGAGGTTACACTAAGATCTAGTCTAACCTCCCCTAAGTTGCTATAGAACTTGCTGTAAGGTGTTCAAAAACTTCCGAAGCTCACTCTGGTTCTAAGTTAACATGTCGACGTCGCAACTTGCGTTGTAAGTCTCTAGGACATAGTCAAACTATCACACATGGCGGCAGCATCGCCACAAATTTTGGTTGACCTCTTCTCCACAGGGTCGCTTCAAACTTGCCCTACTTCTTGTCCTCAGCATCGCCGCAAACTGCGCCTTTGTGTTCGCAGCATAGCCGCGAATTTGGAGATACTTTTTGCCCACAGCATCGCCGCAAACTTGGCCTGACCCTTAGTCCACAGCATCGCCGCAGATTTTGCCTCTTTTTTTGTCCACGCGAAGTAGAGATGACTTATTGCCCACAGCATCACCGCGCATTGTGCCTTACTTCTTGCCCATAGCATCGCCGTAAATCTTGCCTCACTTCTTGTCCCTTACTTCTTGTTCGCAGCATCGCCGCACATGTTTCCTTCCTTTTTGTCCACATCATCGCCGCATTTTTCTACCTGACTTCTTGTCCGCAGCATCGCCGCGAATTTTGCCTTGCTTATTGTCCGCAGCACCGCCGCGCACTGTGCCTCAGTTGCACCTCACTTCTTGTCCACAGCATCGCCGCGCATTTTGCCTTCTGTCTTGTTCACAGCATCGCCGCAAAGTTCGCCTTTCTTCTTTGTCGACACGCAGCATCGCCGGAAATATGGCCCGCAGCATCGCCGCAAGTCTTGCCAGCTTTTCTCCAGAGCATCTCCACACATTGCGCCTGCCTTCTTGTTCACAGCATCGCCACAAACTTTGCCTTACTTCTTGGCCACAGCATCGTCGCGAAGTTTGCCTTACGTCTTGTCCGCAGCATCGTCGCGCGTTTTGCTTTTTTCTGCTCACAGCATCGCCATATTTTGTGCCTTTCTTCTTGTTCACAGCATCGTCGCTTTGCCTGACTGCCTGGCCGGAGCCTCGCTGCGAATTTTGCACGCAAACTTTGCCTCACATCTTGCCCGCGGCATCGCCGCACATTTGGCTTGTCATTTTCGACAGCGTCGCCGGAATTTAGCCTCACTTCTTGTCAACAGCATCGCCGCAAATTGTGCCTCAGTTGTTGTCCACATCATCGCCACACATTTTGCCACACTTGATGTTGAGAGCGTCGGCGCGAATCTTGCTTTACTTTTTGTCCCAGCTTCGCCGCGCACGTGGCCTCACCTGTTGTCGACAGCATCGCCACAAATTTTGCAATGCGTCCTGGCCACAGCAGCGCCCCGAGTTTTCTTACTTCTCTTGTCCGCAGCATCGCCGCAAAGTTCGCCTTCCTTCTTTGTCCACACGCAGCATCGCCGGAAAGATAGCCCACAGCATCGCCGCAAGTCTTGCCAATTTTTCTCCAGAGCATCTCCACACATCGTGCCTGCCTTTTTGTTCACAGCGTCGCCACAAACTTTGCCTGACTTCTTGTCCACAGCATCGCGCGAGTCTTGCCCTACTTCTTGTCCGCATCATCGGCGCACTTTGTGCCGGAATTGTTGTCCACAGCATCGCCGCAAACTTTGCCACACTTGATGTTGACAGCATCGCAGCAAATCTTGCTTTGCTTCTTGTCCCAGCTTCGCCGCGCATTTGGCCGTACCTGTTGCCCACAGTATCGCAGCGAGTTGAGCCTTACTTCTCTTGGCCACAGCGTCGCCGCACATGTTGCCTTAGTTCGTGCTGTCCACAGCTTCGGCCGCCGCTGCCAAGTGGACTAAGCGGCCCCGGTAACCCTTCAGGCGGCGGCAAGCAGTTTTCAGTGCGAACCACGAGCGCTTGGTTCATTGTGTAGGACCAATCGAGGGGTCTCTGGTGCATCTTCCCTGGGCTTTGCTCCTTCCTCTGGGCTTTGCTCTTGACATGCATCATTGTGGAAGAAAAGCAGGTGTCACAAACAAGCATGCCATCATATTGCCACTGCGTGACAGCCAAATCGCAACAACTTCGTCTTCGCAGTTGCTTTGAACTTTCGCGCTGCAAAGCTGCGGCGGGCGCATCAGCCAACCTGTCACAATGCGAACCCGCGCATGCACATGCACACATACAAAAACACCCATTTGCCGTGTCGCAAGCTCCCCGACTAAATTCCCCCAGCCTTAGTTTGCCGCAAGCCAAGCGTTTCACCGCTCTGTGGGTTTGAAACACCTGCCTGCAAACCTGCAGGTGGCCAAAGCTCCAAAACTAATTATTTCTTTTAAGCTTGCCGATGACATGGCAAGAGACTTTGTATGCCTGCTCACGGGAAGGGCGGGGGGCTTTGTTCGTGGAGGTAGTCCCGAAGCACTGGTTCAAAGTTTTAAACCAGGACATGGCAATAACCGGAAATCCTGCATTGTGGCCCATGGCCAGATCGCGCCAGTTGGCGGCGCAGGGAACACAGGTGGGCAAGGTCAAAGTATCGCAAAACTTCTTTTTCATGGGCTCCATCATGGCATACTCATCGAACATCCACAGCCCGTCCTCGTAGTGGTCGGTCACCGGGTTGTTGGCGAGGATGCTTTGCATGATTTGAACAACATGATTGTGTGAAGATGGCGATTGGCAAGTGTGCAGAGGTGGTCTCTTTGCCCGCCGGAGATTCGGTAAAACTCATCCGCCAGTTGCTGAAGTAGCTCCTTCTTCAGGATGCTTGGGGCG
Source organism: Effrenium voratum (assembly GCA_963377175.1). Taxonomy (NCBI): domain Eukaryota; class Dinophyceae; order Suessiales; family Symbiodiniaceae; genus Effrenium; species Effrenium voratum. The sequence continues at coordinate 250,328 of CAUJNA010001380.1, read as the reverse complement.
GAAGAAGCCATGATTCTGGATCCAGCTTCGGTGACGAGAATGTTGCGAATGAGCTGCGCAAAGCGGCGCGGCGGGCGTGCGCACAAGGCACTAAACACACACACATGTGTTTTTCCGGGAAGGCTAATTTGATAAACTCTATCTTTTGCGCTTTGCAAACATCAAGGATGCCAAGTTCCGAGCTGATTTCTCCAAAAAGTCTCAGCGTAATTCCTGGTTCTCAGGCGAAAAGCTGCGCTTCGCCGCTTTTTAGAGGCAAGCAGTGCGTTCAGAATGATGTTTCGGGGCTGGTCTACCTTGATCTTACAAGATCGTGCAACACTATGTCAAAATCCCCCAGCAGCATCTCCAATGGATATGGTCCTGCTGGCCGCCCAACCTCAGACAACTCACCCACCCAAAGCTCTTGCTCCTCAGCGGTCTGGCTTTGAATGCGCATAGGCCCTGGAGAGCCTGGTTCCCACAAATCCCGCACCAGAGGCTCCCTGCTTACATCCGCACCGTCCGTGAAAGGCAAGCGTCGTTGCAATATCAGAACACGTTCCACACCAGCAGCTACAATTGCCAAAGGAAACGGCGCAGCTTTTCGTCCAGTTTCATCTATGATAAACCGCAGGGCGTGGATGCCTGCCTGATAACTATATCATCATACATCTTTTCAATGATGTGTTTGCACTGCTAGGCAGCGTGCCAGCACATCAGCGTCAAGCCCGTAAATGGCATGGCAGGATGAGCTGCGGCTACGCGCATCAGGACTGAATTTACATTTAAATGTTCTAGGAGCGCGTCTCAAAATGCGCGATGTGTTTCCCCGGCAGAAATAGTCCCCTGCACTAAAAAGGCATAAAAGCATGTCCTTAACGACCAGCCAGCGTTCCTCAGCTCGAAGATCATCCTCCAAATCTCGGTCGCCGCCCAGATCAGCCTCTCCAACCTTGACCTTCCGAACTCTGTACAGACCGCTGTTGTCGAACGCCTTCTCGGCCCCACTGACCATGGCCCGCGCAAGCGCTAGTGACCCGCCGCCTCGGTGATCTTGCTGCCTCACCCTCACCAAGGAGGCCCGGAGACGCGGACGAGCCCCTGTCCCTGAAGTTCGGGAGCGTGTGAGAAGTGAGAAGCCTTATATGACCAGGATGGCAAGGTTGTCTGGTACTTCGCAGTGGATGTAGCGCTGGAACAAGTACAAGGCGGTCGGCATGTCTGTTTGGAGAACCCTTCAAGAGCTGGTGGAGACGGCAATTACTACCTGCGCGAGGTGGATCAATGCCAGTATGGTCTTCTGGGGCTGGAAGGTGGACTGCGTCGGAAGAGGACTGGATCTTGAGCTCCGTGCACGTAGGCCTTTGCATCAAGGCTCGTCCCTCCGCCTTGCTTGAACTTCATGGCTCCGAACCTATCTCCAAGCTCAACGCTTTTGCCACTCTTCATTGAAGATCGTCTCATCCATCCCGCCAGATAAACTCTGCCATGAAAACTCTGTGCTTGCCCCTGCTGCTCCTTCACCATCAAGCCCTCGACCTCATTGCGTGTCTCAGCAGCCTGACGCTCTAGCTGCTTCTTCCCTCCCTTCTTCAACTTCGCCACGCTCTTCGTCTGCAATTTCCCAACCGCTCAGGTCGCCATGTCCTGGTCGACGTTGAAGGACTTCGCCTTGTCCTCTAGCATGTCGGTCTCCCACAGCTCGCTGAAGACCTTCTTGGCGCGCCTTCAACTTCAGCCTCTGCTCCTGCTCTTCTCGGCTCGAGGTTCTCCTGTGGATAGCATATAGGTTAGCTGGGTTCTAAACCTTGTAAACGGTTCTTTCAGGCCCAATTAGACGTCCGAACAAGTATAGTGGTTTGACGAGTGGACACACGAGTGGATGCACGAGTTGAACATCCATATCTTCTCTTCGCTCAGAAAATCATTATCTTCAATTGCATCTTCTGCAAACGCTGAACCCCAGAAATCTTCACCCAGCAGCTCCTCATCATAACGACGCAGTTCTTCGCCACCCGCTTCCACGCGCAAGACGTCAGAAAGGCGACCCTAAGTGGGACTGGGGAGTTTAGTCGGCGCGCGAGGTTTTGATTTTCAATGGCTGTAGGACAATTTGCAGCGTCAGTTCTGGCCAGAACGATACCGGCCGATGAAGAGGAAGCCGGAGACTGATGCTGGCCAGAGTTTGCGTCACAAACCCGTGCCCCTGCAAGTTCTGATGCATCAGAATTCCGGGACGCCCCTGCAAGTTCTTCTGCCCCTGCGTGTTCAGAACCTGGCTTAGGTTGCTGTAGGGCCCCCGTCGTGGAGGGCCCGTGGGCCCGCGGGCCCGCCGATTCGGGCCGACTGTGGAACACATGCAGGGCCCTAGACCGCGCGTCTGCCAGTCTGCCATCCAAATACGGGGTAGGCCCTCCTCACGCTCGTGCGTTGCTGTTCAATATGGAGCAGACAGTGTTGTCAGCAAATGCCTGTTGTGGAAGGTCTCCAAGAAGGACGGCTCACGCGTGCGCTGGCAGCAGAAGCTAGCCTTCTTGCTTGCCAAACCCTGAAGCGTGAGCTGCAGCAAGATTGTGAAACAGCCTGCTGCCTTTGGACTTGCACGCATGATCAGCAGACATCATGAACCGCAGCGCTTGGGCCTCAGGGCGGAAATAGCGCGGGGTTCTTTTCCTTCTCTTAGGCTTTTATGTTTTTACAGCGGTAGCGGGGCCATACCAGGGACTTGCAGGGCGAGCTTTGAGTTTGACTATCATGCCAAGCAGGCCTTCGCTGGTGCTCTCATTCTTGTGAGCCCGCTGCGCGCTCATCCGGAGAGCCCGATCGATTGGGCGGTGGACTGTGTCAGAGGCGGGCTTCGATGCGTCCATCCCAGCTCCAGTTTTGAACCGCCGCGCAGATTGATGGCGAAAGTCCAAGAAGCTCGTGCGACGGTGGCAGAAGGGCGCGGCCAAGTTGAGAGCCCTGGAGCCCGAGCTGGCGGAAGAAACGTTGATGGCCACGCAGGTGCAGATGCAGATGCTGGAGACCACACTGGGGCTGGAGAGGTGTTCGGCTTGTGAACGAGAAGCTGTGCGACTCTTCAAACGTATTCGCCTGCCTATGGTCGGCTCCGTTTCTGGCGGCTGAACTTGTCCAGCTGCCTGAAACTTGTACATGTGTCTTCATTCGCTTGCTTCTCCATTGGCGTAGGAGGGTGTGCTGAAGGGTCCGTCGCAGGAATGGTCTGATAGGCATGGGTGCCAACAAGCAAGACTTGCGGAGCGTATCTTTTCGTGGGGCATGGGCGCGGAGCATTGCCAGCAGCAGCAGGACAGTCGCAACTTGCTGAGGGGGGCATGGCTGAATGGCCCAGAAGCTCAACAACACTAATAACCAACACTTACAAACACACAACGTGTTTTGTAGATTATTATATGACCGCCGCTCCTGTACAAATCAAACATATATGCAGAAAATTACCATAAATTCAGTTTGCAACTGCAGGCCCTGTCTCTTGTTTGACAATGCAGCGTCCCCTTCTTCCGCAGGCTCCTAAGAATTATTCACAACGGCCAATGCTCATCGGGGACTGTGACCCAAGCTAAACTGTTCTATCGCCCCAAGAGCTGGCGTCAAACAGCTGAGCCGAGGTTAGCTTGTTTCGCTGCGCGGACCCTGGTGGCAATCTAAGCAAGATGAATCGTGGCAAGCCCGCACACACTTTCCACTTCTTCTCTCTCATTTTCGTTTGCGCCAAGACAGAAAATTGAGGAGGAGCTTGGCGAAAGCGGGGTGTACTTGATCCAAGGCCCCCATCCGTTCTGGATCGACAAGAAAGGAAGACGCAAGACCTTAGTAGAAACACGTGCATTTTGGCCAGACAAGGGCCCACCACGGGCCTGCCACGGGCCCGCCGCAGCACATGGGCCCGCCACAGGCCCTCCAGACCCGCCACGGGCCCATACGTGTGTGATGTAAAATTAATGCAATGTAACAAAACGAAATGTAATGCTATGTTATGCTATGTAGTGTATGTAATGTAGTGTAGTGTGATCTTTGCATGTGTGCATGTATGCATGCATGTATGTGTAATGCATGTACGTTATGCATGTATGTATGTATGTATGTGCGTACGTACGTATGTATGTGTGTGTATGTACGTGTGTACGTATGTATATGTGTATTTGTGTATGTATGTATGTCTGTATGTGTGTGTATGTATATGTGTATGCGTGTAATGTGTGTAATGTATGCAACGTGTGTAATGTGTGTAATGTATGTAATGTGTGTACTGTGTGTAACGTATGTAACGTGTGTAGTGTATGTAATGTAATGTACTGTAATGTAGCCTAGCGCGGTGTAATGTAATGTAAGGTAAGTGTGTATGTATGTAACGCAATGCAATGCAACGCAACGCAATGCAATGCAATGTGTGTGTTTACGTATGTTTGTCTGCATGTGTGTATGTAGGTATGTATGTGTGTGTAAGCATGTGTGTGTATGATGTACGTGTGCGTGAGTGCGTGCGTTCGCGGGTGTGAGTGATTGTGTGTGCGCGCTCACGCGCCCACACGCATTCGAGTGCGCGCGTGTGCGTGCGCGTGTGCGTGTGCGTGTGCGTGCGCGTGTGCGTGCGCATGTGCGGGCGCGCGCGCGCGCGCGTGCGCGTGCGCGTGCGCGTGCGTGTGCGTGCGCGTGCGCGTGTGCGTGTGCGTGTGCGTGTGCGGGCGCGTGTGCGTGCGCGTGTGCGTGTGCGTGTGCAAGTGCGTGTGGTTGTGGGTGCGGGTGTGTGTGGGTGTGTTGTGTGTGTGTGCTTGCGTGTGTTTGTGTTTGACAATAAAGCTGTTCGCTTTCTAGAGATAGAGTTTCAGACAACCCCGGTCACAGTCGTGTCGTGTCGCACAGCATGCGAGCCGCGATATACTCAAAAAGTGCCGCGACCTTTCAGCTTGGCCCCCTCGCTAACACCCCGACATTCATGCACGCCGGGGCAATCCACTTTCCTCAGCTAGCAACACACGCAGGGCGCGCCATGCGTTTTGCAGACTGCTCAGCAATGGTCGCCGTAGCCCGGCACGGGCCCACGGACCGTCATGGACGCACGGGCCCGGGCTCGCGGGCGAAGGAGGCCTTTGCGGAAGCGGCTGCTGCGCCTGGAGCTCGCCTGCTGGCGCCCGCGCTAGCGTGAGCGGCCACGCGACATCGGTGCAGCCACGCCAGACGATGAAGCGCGCAAAGCCAAAGCGCAGCGCCACTGCCTATGCGAGATGACAGCCATTGCTGCTCGCAATAGTAATTCGCAGCGCTGGCCAATTCATGAAAGGAAATGCAAAAACGACGGGGGTCTAGAGCTGTCTCCAAGCAAAACAGGCCCAACAAGGTCCAAGCTGGCACTCGCCAGATCAGATCAAGAAGAGCATCGATGTACCAGGGGTCAATCAACACAAAAAGCCAAAATACGGAAACTTCAGCGCACAGTCGCGGCGGCGCGACAGACGAAGCAGTCGCAAATATGACAGTGACAGTACCAAGGAAAGGCAAAGCAAAACAACGGAGCCTACAAGCCAGAGAGCCAACATGGCTACAATAGTGGCCAGCCCATGCACCCCTGTTCTGCGTAGCTTTTGACAAAAGTTGCACAACCATCCCCCCCTCCCCGTCGCCTCCCCGTAGGCGTGTCATGTGTCTCTGCGCGCGATGATGACCGTGTGTGAGTAGAAACGCGCCTGAAGATCGGCGGTGTGAGCGTGGGCAAAAAGTAAGGCAACATGTGCAGCGATGCCGTGGACAACAAGTAAGGCAAAGTTTGCGGCGGTGCTGTGGGCAAGTAGCAAGGCAAGATTCGCGGGGATGCTGGGGACAAGAAGTAAGGAAACAATTGCGCGATAAATTTGCGGCCACGCTGTGGACACGGGGTAAGGCAAAACTCGCGGCCACGCTGTGGACACAAAGTAACACACAAACTGCGGCGGGCAAGATGAAGGGTCTAGTTTGCGGCGACGCTGTGGGCACGAAGGAGGCCAAAACTGCGGCGATGCTGTGGGACAGCAGTAAGGCTGATGCGGCATGCTGCAAACGAGAAGTCAGGCAAAACGTGCGACGATGCTGTGGACAAGGAGTATGGCCACATGTGCGGCAATGCTGCGACCAACAAGTCAAGCAAATTTGCGGCGATGCTGTGGAGAAGATGCAAGGCCAAATTGCGGCGATGCTGTGAACAACAAGTCAGCGCAAAATTCGCGGCGAGGCTGCGGACAAGAAGGCAAAATTTGCGGCGATGCTGTGGACAAGAAGTAGGGCACAGTTTGCGGCGACGCTGTGGACAAGGAATTGCGGTGCTGTGATGAGAAGTATGGCAAGATGAGCGGCGATGCTGTAAACAAGAACTCGGGCCAAATGCGCGGCTGCGAGCAAAAAGCAAGGCAAAGTTTGCGGAGATGCTGTGGATCAGAAGTGCGGCGATGCTGTGGAAAACAAGTAAGACCAAATGTGCGGCAGTGTTGGGACAAGAAGTGCTGCAAACATTTGCGGCGACGCTTGGGGACAAGAAGGAAGGCCAAATGCGCGGCGATGCTGTGGACAAGAATTTGAATTCAGGCCAAATGTGCGGCGATGCTGCGGGCAAACAGAAAGGCAAAGTTTGCGGCGATGCTGTCGACAATATTTGCAGCGACGCTGTGGACAAGGAACGCAAAGATTGCGGCGATGCTGTGGACAAGAAGTACGGCCAAATGTGCGGCGACGCCGGGGACAGGAAGTAAGGCCACATTTGCAGCACCGCTGCCGACAAGCGTGACGCAAAATTACGGGGGCGCTGTGAACGGCATAACGGAAAGTAAGGCAAACATTTGCGGTAATGCTGTGGACAAGAAGTCAGGCAAACTTTGCAGCGGTGCTGTCGACATGAAGTAAGGCAAGATGCGCAGCGATGGTATGGACAAGACGCCAGTCAAAATGTGTGGCGATGCTGTGGGCAAGAAGCAAGGCCAAACCTGCGGCGATGCTGTGGACACGAGATCGGGTAAAGTTGGCGGGCAGTTGTGAACAAAAGGTTAGGCCAAATTCGCGGCGATGCTGTGAACAGAAAGTAAGGTGCAATTTGCGGCGGTGCTGCCAGGCAAATTTGCAGCGATGCTGCGGACAAGAAGTAAGGCAAAGTTTGCAGCGATGCTATGGACAAGAAGTAAGGAAAACTTTGCGGCGGCGCTGTGGACAAAAGGCAGGCCTGGCCCCGGCCACCATCGCTTCCAACCGAGGAGCCGCTGAACGACCTATTGGAGAATCATCCGATTGCAGCAGGTGGAAAGCAAGGTTGACGCGCTGCGGCTTAAGAAAGAGTTTCAATGAACTGCGCCCATTCAATTTGCATGTCTTCTTCTGCCGCACCTATGTCTCTTAACATTCAAGTTTGCAGCCATTAAAAGAAAAAGGCACCCAGCGCAATGCTTGTGAGAGTCACACGTTGTTTGATGGTGTGTTTTGCGGCTAGCAGAATTGCAGGCCAATGGTGACACCTCGCCGCCCTTTCCTTCAAAGCCAGTGTCGGTGTGGCAGTAAATTGCAGTTCACGTAATGACTTTAGGAAACATGGGATCACGAGATGACTTTGGGTTCAGACACCGCATCGGACCATAATATGGTAGCGCTCGTTGCCCATCATGGAACCCATGTCGAACTGGCAGTTGCTTCATCGCATTCTGAGGTGGCGACTTGAGAAACTCAAGCTACAGCTGCATGCGCTACAAGCAGCGTGGGCAGCGGCTGTTTGGAGATTAGGAGGAAGTGGAGAAACCTGAGGTGGAGGCCTTGCGAAAATGATGCAAAGCCTCTACCGCTTGCGGACGAGAATTTGGGACACTCGGGGGGACGTGGACTGGCGAAGTGAAGGGCAGCTGAGCAGAGTTATCGCTTGCCTGCTTTTTCTCCACGCAGCTTCTGGGTAACGGCCGCGACATTGCGCTCCGCCTCGCTCATCTCCATGCGATCTCTGTCGAAGCACCTCAAGAGCTGAATCTCCTCGTCAGCCGCATTCGCCATCACTGCCATTTGACAATATGCAGATAGGCGAATGGCGAAGTTCGCATTCGCGTGCTGAACCTGAGCACGGGAAACACGTGGCCACACCCTGCGACATCACGAGCGCAGCGTGCCCATTTTCAGCCAAGCAACATGTTTTGCCAAATCTGGCGAATGCCAAAGAACCACAGTCACAGAGGAGTGTGGGGGCGGTGTTTCTCCAGTCGTTCACAGCAGATGCTGCTTTGCAAGGATGGCAGCCCGGGTCGCTGGTGACGAAAACAGTTCAGATACAATTTCCGGGTTTTGAACTGATCCACAACTTGTCAGTCTTTTCGCTACGGGCCCCCCCGAAACAGCGCTGCGGAAAAGCAGCGCTGCCTGATGCGACTCTCGCAACAATGTTCGGCGACATGAATTCTCACCGGCTCTATGAACAGCTCCAAGACTTGGAGCCTACTGCCCTTCGCCGCTGCCCGGTTCCCAGCTACTAGCGCTTGGCCTGTCCCTCTCCCATGAGCAAAAACTCTGCCCAACAGCCTGGGCCCTGCAGTTTGCAGTGACAGTTGCCACTGCCCGGACATGAAGAAAGCGCTTGCTCGGGCCTTGTTGGCATCATGAATGAACGGGACTTTGCTGCTCTCCAGTATCACACTGGGCGCGACAGAGCCAAGTTCCCTTCCCTCAAGGCTTTTGAGAAGCGGCTTCGCCAATGGGATGAGACAAGTCTTCAGAAAAAATTGCAACACTTGCTCAAAAGATTTGGGAGGCGGGGTTTGCCACGAAGCTCTGGGACCCGTCGAAAGCCTAACTTTTTCCGGGCGCCGGATAGCAGCAAACCAGAAGGACACTTGCTTGCGCACGGCTTCCGGTTTACTTTTCGGAGCTTGCTTGTTGCGCTGTTCCAGCCCAGGAACGGGTGAGAAACTCTGTCTCCGAAGCCTCGTGGATAGCTCAGCGCAGGAAGAGCGCGAAGCGGCGGGTGAAGCCGCAAGGTGCCCCGCGAGACCTGCCTGTCCTCCGCGAGAGTTGCCGCGCAGCCGCCGGAGAGTCGTTTGCTGCCAAGCGTAAAAGGGCAATCGCGAGCTGTCGGAAACAAGGCAAAACAGGCATTTACAAGCTCAGCAGGATATTATTGCCGCAGCAGCCGGCAAAGCGCAGGGAGTGCTTGACGCGGCTGAGAAAGCAAGAAAGTTAGCCGGGGCCCAAAAACCCGGGACAAACCCCCGGACAAGTCTTCGGACAGGTTTGGAACACGCCAAAACCACTCGGAAACCGCTCGGAAACCGCTCGGAAACCGCTCGGAAACCGTTCGAAAACCGCTCAAAACCATTTGGAAACCACTCGGGAACCACCTGGATGGAAGTATTCTCGCGGGAGGGGGGGTTTGCAGCACAAGTCTCGGCAAAGTGCGCGGACAACCCTCCGGACAACCCTCCGGACAACCCTCCGGACAACCCCCCGGACAACCCCCCGGACAACTTGCCGGACAGTTGTTTGTCCAGCTGTTTTGTCCGGCACTTTGTCCCGCACTTTGTCCCGCACTCTGTCCCGCATATCGAGGGGGGTGTTTATGCAGAAGGGCATTCGTCAAATGATCTCTAACACTAACATGGTTGCACCTTGGCCCGCCGGTTGGAAGCAGCGCAACTTGGAGACCCAAAAGACTTAACAACTTCGAATGTGTTCACAGACATAATCTCATCGTGTGCTGCACGCTTTCAAAACCATCAACGGCAGGAGTTTTTCTGTTTCTGTTGCCGACCAGCAGGGTTGCTCCTTTGCAAGAAGTGTTTTGTGTACCTGGTGGTTTTGAGAACACCTTCAACGGCAAGTGCAACGAAGCCCCAGAAACATTAAATGAGTCGGCTGTTTTGTTTGTAACCCTTTCGCCCAGGCGGAGGTTCCAGCCTCCGGGCTTGACAGGCATGCCGGATTCGCAGATCAAGGGTTGGCAACAGGAGGAAATCAGCTCAACTGAAAGAGGGAAAGTTGGATCGACCGTTTGGTGTAGTTTGGAGGAGTTGAAACTTAGGCTTCGCCTTGCTCTTATTCTCTACTCTTGTTCAATACTGCATGATACGCTTGGCAGGGAAGGGGCTGTGCTTGAGATCTCATGACCGTTCTCCCGTTGGCGCACAGCGCTTCTCAATTGTGTATGGCAAGCATGCTTTGTTCGTACCTGTTGGGGGGCGGGGGCGGCGGGACTGCTGTATCCAGATTTGGCCACGGTAACTTATTCGTGACACACAGTTCTGCTGCAGGCACATCCTCTTCGGGCACACCGGCGATATGAGGGACCCGCAAGATGCTCGATTTGACTCGCGCAAAGGATTCGAGTTCCTTGACGAGTTGCGTGTGTTAACGGCAGACCCCTCTCAGGCACACGAACTTGCAAAAGACGGAGTTCGCGACTGCCAACCAGTACTTCCTCCAGGAGCAGGGGAGATTCCTCCAAGAAAATGGCCGGCGTGCCGAGTGGCGCAAAACGCGCGCAAGCGCACAATCAAACGCACAATCAAAACAGCGCCGGAAAAACAAACACTAAACACAAACACGCAACGCGCGCAAGCGTGCACGCACCACACACACACATTCTAGGATGCTTTTGCCAGGGATGGCCCACAATCCTTGAAGCCACGCTTTTTGCGCGCACATGTGTGCGTGCCACCATGCCAACGCTTGCCGAGATCATCCTCAATTTAGTATCAGGAGCTTCGGCATTCTGAGCAATACCCCTGTTCCATCGCCATCGTGGCACAAAGAATTAGCCACGACAACGGCGCGGGTTGAAAGAAATGCGATTGCCAGTCGACCATGTCAGGACCCCGCGGCCATTCCCGGCGTGGGCACCATAACTGCAGACGGCTTTACAGCATCATCCCCAGACGCTGTTTTCACGTGGCGAGATGCCTCTGGTTGGCGCAGCGCTGCAAATGGTTCTTCTCGGCATTGTGTAAGCCTTGAGGGAGCATGAGTCTATGAAAGAGGCCGCCTCATTCGGTGTCACCCCAACAGACCTGACAGCGCTCTCAACCTCCGCCCATGTCAGAATCACAACTATTTAATCTGGTTCCATGCCCGATGTCTGAGTGGGGTGCTTCCTGAGTTGGTCCTCGAATTTGATGCCCGAAGCGGCCGGTTCCACATGGGCCACGCAAGGGTTAGATACAAGATGTCGTCACGAGCAGCGAAAGGCCTGCGACGGATTTGGTTATGTCTAAAAAACGGAGCCGCTCTAAGGCGGGCGTGTGCGCCTTCGTTCCACAGAACCACTTCGTGGCTTGGTCGCCGTAAACTGCAAGCTGTGGCCTGTGTCTCAATTGCCCGCATATTGACCAAGGTGGCCAAGATGCGGGCTCATTGGGGAGACATGCGGCAGTGCCACGCCCTGCGCCTGGATTCTTGAATGTCAGCAATGCCAGCTGCCTGTGACTGCCCGCGCAGTGCTCAGAAGCTCTGCGCAGTCGCAGCCAGAACTGAGGCGCTTCCACCAGACGAACGTTTTCTATCAGAAACAAAAAAGTCGTTCACGTTGCCAGCCAGACCAGGCCTGCTCTTCTGTTTTGTCTTCTTTTCTTCCTTTTACTTCTTCTTTTCCTCCTGCTTGTTTTTCCGAAAGCATTGCAAAGGGTTCTTCCGGTAAAATCGCCAGCCTTATCACACAGCCAAACTTGCACAGCCAACTTACACGAGCCAACTTACACGAGCCAACTTGCAGGAGCCAACTTGCACGAGCCAACTTGCACGAGCCAACTTGCATGAGCCAACTTACACGAGCCAACTTGCACGAGATATCACACAGCCAAACCTGCACGAGACATTTGGACACGAAAGTAATTAGTTGGCAGCTCCGGCTCGAGGACTTGCTCGGAGAACTTGTTCATGGAAACTTGACCCGAGCTTGCGCAGCACACCTGCGCATAGCGCTTGCGTGTCGCGACGCGCAGAGCACTTGCGCACGCAGAGAAAGTTGCGCGGAAGGCTTGGGCCGAGCACTTGCGCAGAAGAGCTCGCAACACCGAAGCTTATCAGTCACAGAAGGGCAAACTTTGCAGATATCCGCGCTAGCACGCGCGCAAGCGCGCAGAGCTCGCAACACCGAAGCTTATCAGTCGCAAAAGGAGCAAACTTTGCAGATATCCGCGCTAGCACACACGCGCGCAAGTGTCACACACACACACATGTCGGCTTTATTTGCTTTGACTTGCCGTGGCAAGAGTTGCGACATGCGGCAGCTGAGTGTTGCATGCAAACAGCGCGCGCACACACACAGACACACACGCACACACCCACACACACGCGCGCGCACGCACGTACGCAGCACCAACTCTTGACCAACCACTCCACTGGCACCCCTGCACGTCGGCTCGCTTTGCTTGTCTTTGGTCACGTTCCATTATGCTTTCGGGCCACCCGTGGTTCTAGTTGTCGTTATTATTTTCCCGCCGTTGGCGTCGTCCCGCCGGCTCCTGTTGATTTTTGCAGGCCGCCCTGGAAGTTGCGGGCAGCGTAACTGAGCCAGGTGTGACACCCCTTCGCGCTGAGTTGCGCGCGCCGCGTTACACAAAACAGGAGTGGCGTCATGTTCGCGCAGGAAATCAGGTAGGGGGCGTAGGCTTGCGTATGCGCATCATGTTTTTTTCTTCTAAGTTCGCCCCCCGTAGGCAAGCCTGGGATGACACACTTATTTTTGAAGCCTCATGCTTCGCAGCGTTTGGCGCCACGCGGGGGAGAGTGTTTACATGGTAGCTCTACGATTTGCATCGCTGCGTGTTAGCCGGAAAGCCTGGCCTAATACAGAACTGCCTCCATCTGGGTAGGCTCTGCGTAACCTTCCCGTTCTAGGCTGCAGCTGGTTGCGATTTTGGAGCTAGAGCTGTCATTCGTGTGTCGCAGCTGGGCAACGAATGACTCGGCAGGGGCAAAGCTCGAGGTTGCAAAAGCGGGGGGCGCGGGCAAGCGGCTCGTGTCGGCGCCCGCGCAGCAAGGAAAACGCAAATGTCCGCACGTAGGCGCCCCTTGGAGTCGCGGAGGATTTGCGCAGGCACCCGCGTATGCGTGTGTTCAGTGCACAGGCCCCGAGCGCCCCAACTACACTGGCCATAGTTGTTCTTGCGTGTAGTTTCGTCAGTTAGGTTTGTGCGTTTCGTGCTGTATGGTAGAATGTCGTTTGGCGCAGCTTTGAGGATGACCTGCATGAAGCCTGACCGCTAAGTGGTCTGAAGGGCCAAGGCGCACTCCTTTGTAGGCAGTTACTTGCACGTGTTTTTTGTAGGTAGTTTATTCTTGTTTGTTTTCGCGCCGTGTTGCAGAATTCCCTTGGGCGCGGGTTTTGGCAGGGATCCGACCGATTCCTCCGTGGAGTCTTGTGGCGGTTCTTGTGTGTAGTCTCGTTGTGTTTTTGCGCCCTCTATGTTTCAGAGTCTCGTTCAGCGCAAACCTTTGTTTCAGGGCAACTTGCGCAGAATGTGGCGAAGCGGGGGAAAGGAATGGCAAGGAAAGACACAGATAGGCATTTTGCTGGAAGGGAAAACAGGAAGAAGTGGAAGGGAAGAGAATTGTAGAGGAAACGCAAGAAGATGGAGGATAAATTGAAAGGGAATGGAACCGAAAAAACAGGACACAGTAAGACATGTAAAGGAAACAGCACAGGCGCGGAAAGGAACTGGCAAGAGAACGGAGGGAAATGGAAGGACGCAAAAATGAACCGAAAGCAAACGCAAAGGGTTGGAGAAAAATGCAGGAATGGAATGGAAAGGGAGAATGGAAAAATAGAAAGCAAGAGAAAGGCAATGGAGAGCCCGGAATTCAACTGAACAGAAATGCAAAGGAAGGGGGAGAAATGGAAGATATATTGACGGACTGCAAGTTAGAACATCATTTGGTGAATCCATGTTCTAACTGAACCCGGGTTAGAACATATTTGAGCTGCGAAATTTACCTGGGCAATTCTTTTAGGACACCCACGTTAGAACATCAACCATGGCCAAGTACATAAACACTGAGTGTGCTTCTCAGTCCAAAGCCATCGAGGAGGCACAAGTTAGTGAAGCATTGTTGCGTATTGCGTCTCGCAACTTGACGTTTTGCTTGCAACATAAGTCCATTTATCCGTGCGCTGTTTTGGCTTCTGACCAGCCGCATGATTGCATGGAAAGCATGGATGAGCATATACTGGCGATCGGTATGTTCACCAAAAAAAAGCGTGTTAGACCAGAATCTAGATTCTGGAATATTTCTGAGGGGGATAAAGAAATTGTGGTGTCAACCCAGAGTCTCAATTGGATTTTTTTTGTTATGCAATGCTACCCCCCCCCCCTCCGCCTAAAGCTCCCCCCCCAACAAAAAACACCAACTTAGCTGAACCGGGATCCAGCCCCAGAACAGCTGTCAGAAGACATAGATTTTGCAGTTCCTTCCTAGCATAAATTAATTCAATTGTTGCTTGAAGTTCGGGGCGCAGCAGCTTGGTGTGTCTAGGTATTAGTACGGTTTGATTTTGAGAGCTAAGTATTGTTTGCATTTTGGAGTGTTTGAGGGTCTCAGATGCAAATTTTCTGGCTGATTCAAGGGTCCGATTTCTTGCTTCAGAAATTTCTTAAAGACTGCTTCATAAATTTCCTATTTCTGGCTGATTCGGGGTTGGATCTTAGACTAAGCCCACAACTGAAACTTTTTGCAGAGGTCAACAGCAACCAAGATAATTTTCTGGGCCTGCGGCCTCTAGCCGGCTACGCCTTTTTGAAGTTATATCATGTCATGTTATGTTTTTTGTATGAGAAACGTATCCTGTGCTATCATATGGCTGGTTAGGTTATGCATGTTGCCCACCCCAACCCCAGATGATGCTGGGGATGCCAGCTTTCTGGGCCCCACCCGGGCTCCAACCCAGAAGGCTGACATGGGGTCGCGCGCGCGCGCGCGCCAGAGGCCCCAGAAAGAGCAGCCCAAAAAGAGCAGCCCGCAAGCCAGACCGGAAACACAAATGCAACAAAACACCGTAAATAGCAGCGTTTTGTGGCTGGGGGTCGCGCGCGCGCGCCAGATGGCCCGAAAACCAACCGGAAAAAAGCAAGGGTTTCGCAGCACGCGAGCCAGCCACAGCAAAAGCAAAACGGACAGAACAACAGCCTACCGCTCAGCAGAGCAGTTTTTCACGGTATTTACAGCGTTTTGTAGAGCGAGGCGCGAAAATGAGCCTCGCTTATATCCCTCCGACACCTTGCAAAAAACAGTGCTTCATGGGTCGAGAGGCTTTTTGGAAGGAAGTCTTGATGACGCAGACCAAGCCCCGCTGAAGCATCACCCAGGCCCAACCTCAGACCCTGATGATGCTAAACCCTGCATATACGCGATGTTTTGCGAGGGTTTCCCACAGGCAAGCCAAACCGCAAGCCCGAGCTGGTGATGCAGAGGTGCCGGATTTAGGCAGCGCATCACGCCCCTATAGCTAAAGCTAGCAGGCTGATTGCCTAGCGGCGACATGCTACCCCAGGAGGCGTAGCCGGATTTAAGGGCTGCTGCCCTGTGCCGCCGACCCCCTCGTGGGTAGCTGTCGGCGCACGAATCGGCTGGCTTGAAGAGAACAAGAAAGAGATGATGATGACCATGATGATGATGATGACAAGGATGATGATGATGACGATGATGCAGCCCAAAACAAAGTCTCCCACACCTCGAATTATTTTTTTCAATTTGAGGTGCTTTCCCTGACAACAGCCCGCCAGAAAAAAGACACAAGGATGCCGCTGAACAATTGGGCAACGGATGACTGTCATGAGAACGATCGTCGCAGCATCCTCTGCATCACCAATGCTGCCTGATAAGAGATGACGACGGCCATGATGATAATGGCACGGTCGTGGTGATGGTTATCATCCGCGTCGTGACAACTATCATCACAACATCCTCTGCATCTCTACTTGTGCCTTGAGAACTATCATCATCGCATCCTTTGCATTGCCAAGGATGTCTAACGTCCCTTTTGGTTTCTATGTGTAACAAGATGCACAACAAGATATTAGATGATGCTAGGTGATGATCAGATGATGATAAGGATGATGACAAGGATGATAACCACCATCGTAGCATCCTTGGCATCATTAACGGCTGTGATGATAACTCTCATCGTGACATCTTTTGCATCAGCGACGCTGCCGAATAACAGATGATGATGATCACCTAGCATCATCTAAAATCTTATGATATATACAAACCACAAGAGACGTTAGACATCCTTGGCAATGCAAAGGATGCGATGATGATAGTTCTCAAGGAACAAGTAGAGACACAGAGGATGTTGCGATGATAGTTGTCATGGCGCGGATGATAACGATCATCACGCCCGCGCGTGCCATTATCATCATGGTCGTCGTCATCTCTTATCAGGCAGCATTGGTGACGCAGAGGATGCTACGGTGATAGTTATCATCACAGCCGTTCGTGACGCCAAGGATGTTACGATGATGGTTATCATCCTTGTCATCATCTTTATCAGCATCTGATCATCACCTAGCATCATCTGAAATCTTATGATATATAGAAACCACGAGACGTTAGACATCCTTGGCAATGCAAAGTGAGGATAGTTGTCATGACGCGGGTGATAACGATCATCACGCCCGTGCCATTATCATCATGGTCGTCGTCATCTCTTATCAATCAGCATTGGTGATGCAGAGGATGCTACGGTGATAGTTATCATCACAGCCGTGTGTGATGCCAAGGATGCTACGATGATAGTTCTCATCTTTGTCATCATCTTTATCATCATCTGATCATCACCTAGCATCATCTAAAATCTTCTTATATACAGAAATCAAAAGGGACGTTAAGGATGCGATGATGATAGTTCTCAAGGAACAAGTAGAGATGGAGAGGATGGTGTGATGAGAGTTGTCATGACGCGAATGATAACGATCATCACGCCCGTGCCATTATCATCATGGTCGTCGTCATCTCTTACCAGGCAGCATTGGTGATGCAGAGGATGCTGCGATGATAGTTGTCATGACAGTCATCATCATCAGCGTCATCCTTATCATCATCATGATGATGGTCATCAGCCTCATCATCCTCCTCATCGTCATCATCATGATGGTCATCATCATCTCTTTTTTGTTCTCTTGTCATCATTATCATCATGGTCATCAGCATCTCTTATGCGGCAGCGTCGCTGATGCAAAAAAAGTCACGATGACAGTTATCATCACTTGGTGATGCCAAGGATGCTACGACGATGGTTATCATCCTTGTCATCATCTTTGTCATCATCTGATCATCACCTAGCACCATCTAGTATCTTATCACACATCTCATTATATATAGAAAAGGGACGTTAGACATCCTGGGCAATGCAAAGGATGCGATGATAATAGTTCTCAAGGAACAAGTAGAGATGCAGAGGATGTTGTGATGATAGGTGTCATGACGCGGAGGACAACGATCATCACGCCCGTGCCATTATCATCATGGTCGTCGTCATCTCTTAGCAAGCAGCGTCGCTGATGCAGAAGATGTCACGATGATAGCTATCATCACAAGGATGCTACGATGATGGTTATCATCCTTGTCATCATCTTTATCATCATCTGATCATCACCTAGCATCATCTAAAGTCTTATGATATATAGAAACCAAAAGGGACGTTAGACATCCTTGGCAATGCAAAGGATGTGATGATGATAGTTATCAAGCAACAAGTAGAGATGCAGAGGATGTTGTGATGATAGTTGTCATGACGCGGGTGATAACGATCATCACGCCCGCGCGTGACATTGTCATCATCGTCGTTGTCATCTCTTATCAGGCAGCATTGGTGATGCAGAGGATGCGACGATGATAGTTATCATCACAGCCGTTAGTGATGCCAAGGATGCTACGATGATGGGTATGATCGTTGTCATCATCTTTATCATCATTTGATCAGAACCTTGGCATATATAGAAATCAAAAGGGACGTTAGACATCCTTGGCAATGCAAAGGATGCGATGATGATAGTTATCAAGGAACAAGCAGAGATGCAGAAGATGTTGTGATGATAGTTGTCATGACGCGGATGATAACGATCATCACGCCCGTGCCATTATCATCTTGGTCATCGTCATCTCGCATCAAGCAAGCATTGGTGATGCAATGCTGCGACGATCGTGATCATGACAGTCATTCATTGCCCAATTGTTCAATGGCATCCTTGCGTCTCTTTTTTAGCGGGCTTCTTGTCAGGGAAAGCACCTCAAATCAATATTTGTTCATTTGAGGTGTGGGAGACTTTGTTTTGGGCTGCATCATTGTCATCATCATCATCCTTCTCATCATCATCATCATGATGGTCATCATCATCTCTTTCTTATTCTCTTTTCCTTATCATAGTTATCATCGTGGTAATCATCATCTCTTATTCGGCAGCGTTGCTGATGCAGAAGATCCCGCGAGTGCCAGTAGCATCACGGTCGTCGTCATCTCTTATCAGGCAGCGTTGTTGATGCAGAGGATGCTACGATGATAGTTATCATCACAGCCGTTCGTGATGCCAAGGGCGCTACGATGATGTCTATCATCCTTGTCATCCTCTTTATCATCATCTGATCATCACCTAGCATCATCTAATATCTTATGATATACAGAAATCAATAGGGACGTTAAGGATGCGATGATAGTTCTCAAGGAACAAGTACAGATGGAGAGGATGGTGTGATGAGAGTTGTCATGACGCGGATGATAACGATCGTCACGCCCGTGCCATTATCATCATGGTCGTCGTCATCTCTTAGCAGGCAGCATTGGTGATGCAGAGGATGCTACGATGATAGTTACCATCACAGCCGTTAGTGATGCCAAGGATGCTACGATGATAGTTATCGTCCTTGTTATCATCTTTATCATGTTTGATCATCACCTAGCATCATCTAATATCATATTACACATCCTATTATATATAGAAAAGGGACGTTAGACATCCTGGGCAATGCAAAGGATGCGATGATAATAGTTCTCAAGGAACAAGTAGAGATGCAGAGGATGTTGTGATGATAGGTGTCATGACGCGGGTGATAACGATCATCACGCCCGCGCGATTCTCATCATCGTCGTTGTCATCTCTTATCAGGCAGCATTGGTGATGCAGAGGATGCTACGATGATAGTTATCATCACAGCCGTTAAGGATGCCAAGGGTGCTACGATGATTGTTATCATCCTTGTCATCATCTTTATCATCATCTGATCATCACCTAGCATCATCTAATATCTTATGATATATAGAAACAAAAAGGGACGTTAGACATCCTTGGCAATGCAAATGATGCGATCATGATAGTTATCAAGCAACAAGTAGAGATGCAGAGGATGTTGTGATGATAGTTGTCATGACGCGGGTGATAACGATCATCACGCCCGCGCGTGACATTATCATCATCGTCGTTGTCATCTCTTATCAGGCAGCATTGGTGATGCAGAGGATGCGACGATGATAGTTATCATCACAGCCGTTAGTGATGCCAAGGATGCTACGATGATGGGTATGATCGTTGTCATCATCTTTATCATCATTTGATCAGACCCTTAACATATATAGAAATCAAAAGGGACGTTAGACATCCTTGGCAATGCAAAGGATGCGATGATGATAGTTATCAAGGAACAAGCAGAGATGCAGAGGATGTTGTGATGATAGTTGTCGTGACGCGCATGATAACGATCATCACGCCCGTGCCATTATCATCTTAGTCATCGTCATCTCGCACCAAGCAGCATTGGTGATGCAATGCTGCGACGATCGTGATCATGACAGGCATTCATTGCCCAATTGTTCAATGGCATCCTTGCGTCTCTTTTTTAGCGGGCTTCTTGTCAGGGAAAGCACCTCAAATCAATATTTGTTCATTTGAGGTGTGGGAGACTTTGTTTTGGGCTGCATCATTGTCATCATCATCATCCTTCTCATCATCATCATCATGATGGTCATCATCATCTCTTTCTTATTCTCTTTTCCTTATCATAGTTATCATCGTGGTAATCATCATCTCTTATTCGGCAGCGTTGCTGATGCAGAAGATCCCGCGAGTGCCAGTAGCATCACGGTCGTCTTCATCTCTTATCAGGGACCGTTGGTGATGCAGAGGATGCTACGATGATAGTTATCATCACAGCCGTTCGTGATGCCAAGGGCGCTACGATGATGGCTATCATCCTTGTCATCCTCTTTATCATCATCTGATCACCACCTAGCATCATCTAATATCTTTTGATATATAGAAATCAAAAGGGATGTTAGACATTCTCGGCAATGCAAAGGATGATGATAGTTCTCACGGAAGAATTAGAGATGCAGAGGGTGTTGTGATGATAGTTGGATCATCACGCCCGTGGCATTATCATCATGGTCGTCGTCATCTCTTAGCAGGCAGCATTGGTGATGCAGAGGATGCTACGATGATGGTTATCATCGCAGCCGTTAGTGATGCCAAGGATGCTACG
The DNA here is from genome assembly GCA_963377175.1 of Effrenium voratum. Lineage (NCBI taxonomy): Eukaryota > Dinophyceae > Suessiales > Symbiodiniaceae > Effrenium > Effrenium voratum. Next base: position 229,868 of record CAUJNA010001380.1, on the reverse strand, counting down.
ATGATAGTTATCATCCTTGTTATCATCTTCATCATGTTTGATCATCGCCTAGCATCATCTAATATCTTGTTATACATCTTGTTATATATAGAAATCAAAGGGGACGTTAGACATCCTTGGCAATGCAAAGGATGCGATGATGATAGTTCTCAAGGAACAAGTAGAGATGCAGAGGATGTTGTGATGATAGCTGTCATGACGCGGATGATAACCATCGTCACGCCCGTGCCATTATCATCTTGGTCGTCGTCATCTCTCATCAGGCAGCATTGGTGATGCAGAGGATGCTGCGATGATGATTATCATGACAGTCATCCATTGCCCAATTGTTCAGTGGCATCCTTGTGTCTTTTTGCTAGCGGGCCTGTGGTCAGGGGAAGCACCTCAAATTAATGTATTTTCAATTTGAGGTGTGGGAGACTTTGTTTTGGGCTGCATGATCGTCATCATGATCATCATCCTTCTCATCATCATCATCATGATGGTCATCACCATCTTTGTCTTATTCTCTTATCCTTATCATAGTTATCATCCGGGTCATCGTCACCTCATATTTGGCAGCGTCGCTGATGCAGAAGATGCTACGATGAAAGTTATCATCACAGCCGTTAATGATGCCAAGGACGCTACGATGATAGTTATCATCCTTATCCTCATCTTTATCATCATCCGATCATCATCTAGCATCGTCTTATTTCTTCTTATACATCTTATTACGACGATAGTTATTATCACAGCCGTTAGTGATGCCAAGGATGCTACAATGATATAGTTATCATCCTTGTCATCATCTTTATCATCATCTGATCATCAACTAGTATCATCTATCATGACGCGGATGATAACGATCATCACGCCCGTGCCATTATCATCATGGTCGTCGTCGTCTCTTATCAGGCAGCGTTGGTGACGCAGAGCATGCTACGACGATAGCTATCATCACAGCCGTTAGTGATGCCAAGGATGCTACGATGACAGTTATCATGACAGTCATCATGATCAGCATCATCCTTATCATCATCATGATGCTGGTCATCATCCTCATCGTCCTGCTCATCGTCATCATCATGATGGTCATCCTCATCTCTTTCTTGTTCTCGTATCCTTGTCATCAGCATCATCATGATCATCATCATCTCAAAATTCGGCAGCGTCGCTGATGCAGAAGATGTCACGATGACAGTTATCGTCACTTAGTGAGATGCTACGATGATGGTTATCATCCTTGTCATCATCTTTATCATCATCTGATCATCACCTAGCATCATTTAATGTCTTGTTATACATCTTGTCTTATATAGAAATCAACAGGGACGTTAGACATCCTTGGCAATGCAAAGGATGCGATGATGATAGTTCTCAAGGATCAAGTAGAGATGCAGGATGTTGTGATGATAGTTGTCATGACGCGATGATAACGATCATCACGCCCGTGCCACTATCATCATGGTCGTCGTCATCTCTCATCAGGCAGCATTGGTGATGCAGGGGATGCTACGATGATAGTTATCATCACAGCCGTTAGTGATGCCAAGGATGCTACGATGATAGTTATCATCCTTGTCATTTTTTCTCATGTCTGATCGTCACCTAGCATCATCTAATTTCTTGTTATACATGTTGATATATATAGAAACCACGAGACGTTAGACTTCCTTGGCAATGCAAAGGATGCGATGATGATAGATGCAGAGGATGTTGTGATGATAGTTGCCATGACGCGGATGATACCGGCCATCACGCCCGTGCCATTATCATCATGGTCGTTGTCATGTCTTATCAAGCAGCATTGGTGATGCAGAGGATGCTGCGATGACAGTTGGTCAGATAATGATAAAGATGATGACACGGATGACAACTATCATCGTAGCACCCTTGGCATCACAAACGGCTGTGATGATAACTATCATCGTGCCATCCTCTGCGTCACCAATGCTGCCTGATAAGAGATGACGGCGACCATGATGATAAAGGCACGGGCGTGATGATCGTTATCATCCGCGTCATGACAACTATCATCACAATATCCTCTGCATCTCTACTTGTTCCTTGAGAACTATCATCATCGCATCCTTTGCATTGCCAAGGATGTCTAACGTGCCTTTTGATTTCTATGTATAACAAAATGTATAACAAGATTTTACATTATCCAAGGTGATGCTCAGATGATGATAACTATCGTCGTGACATCCTCTGCATCAGCGACGCTTCCGAATAAGAGATGATGATGACCATGATGATAATGGTGACAAGGGTAAGAGAACAAGAAAGAGATGAGGATGACCATCATGATGATGACGATGAGCAGGACGATGAGGATGATGACCAGCATCATCATAATGATAAGGATGATGCTGATCATGATGACTGTCATGATAACTGTCATCGCAGCATCCTCTGCATCACCAATGCTGCTTGATAAGAGATGACAACGGCCATGATGATAATGGCACGGGCGTGATGATCGTTATCATCCGCGTCATGACAACTATCATCACAACATCCTCTGCGTCTCGACTTGTTCCTTGATAACTATCATCATCGCATCCTTTGCATTGCCAAGGATGTCTAACGTCTCATGTTGTTTCTATATATAACATTTTTTTAGATGATGCTAGGTGATGGTCAGATGATGATAAAGATGACAAGGATGACAACTATCATCGTAGCATCCTTGGTATACTAACGGCTGTGGTGATAAGACACGACGACGACCATGATGATAGTGGCACGGGCGTGATGATCGTTATCATCCGCGTCATGACAACTATCATCACAACATCCTCGGCATCTCTACTTGTTCCTTGATAACTATCATCATCGCATCCTTTGCATTGCCAAGGATGTCTAACGTCCCTTTTGATTTCTATATAGCATGAGATATTAGATGATGCTAGGTGATGATCAGATGATGATAAAGATGATGACAAGGATGATAACTATATCATCGTAGCATCCTTGACATCACTAGGCTGTGATAATAACTATCATCGTGGCATCTTCTGCATCAGCGACGCTGCCGAATAAGCGATGATGATGACCATGATGTTAATGATGACAAGGATAAGAGAACAAGAAACAGATGATGATGACCATCATGATGATGACGATGAGAAGGACAATGAGGATGATGACCAGCATCATGATGATGATAAGGATGATGCTGATCATGATGACTGTCATGATAACTGTCATCGTAGCATCCTTGCCATCACTAACGGCTGTGATGATAACTATCATCGTAGCATCCTCTGCATCACCAATGCTGCCTGATAAGGGATGACGACGACCATGATGATAATGCCACGGGCGTGATGTTCGTTATCATCTGCGTCATGACAACTATCAACACAACATCCTCTGCATCTCTACTTGTTCCTTGATAACTATCATCATCGCATCCTTTGCGTTGCCAAGGATGTCTAACGTCCCTGTTGGTTTCTATAAATACTGAGATGTATAACAAGATATTAGATGATGCTAGATGATGCTCAGATGATGATAAAGATGATGACAAGGATGATAGCTATATCATCGTACACAAACGGCTGTGATGATAACTATCGTCGTAGTAAGATGTGTAAGAAGGAATTAGACGATGCTAGATGATGACCGGATGATGATAAACATGAGGACAAGGAGGATAACTATCATCGTAGCATCCTTGGCAATTGTAACACCTTAAGTGTCAGGAACGCTGCCGAATAGGAGGTGATGATGACCATGATGATAACTATGATAAGGTTAAGAGAATAAGAAAGAGATCATGATGACCATGATGAAGATGATGATGAGAAGGATGATGATGATGATGACGATGATGCAGCCCAAAACAAAGTCTCCCACACCTCAAATTAAAAAGTATTAACTTGAGGTGCTTTCCCTGACAAACAGCCCGCTAGAAAAAAGACACAAGGATGCCGCTGAACAATTGGGCAACGGATGACTGTCATGATAATCATCATCGCTGCATCCTCTGCACCACCAATGCTGCCTGATAAGAGATGACGACGACCATGATGATAATGGCACGGGCGTGATGTTCGTTATCATCTGCGTCATGACAAGTATCATCACAACATCCTCTGCATCTCTACTTGTTCCTTGATAACTATCATGATCGCATCCTTTGCGTTGCCAAGGATGTCTAACGTCCCTTTTGATTTCTATATATAACAAGATGTACAACAAGATATTTGATGATGCTAGGTGATGATCAGACATGATAAAGATGATGACAAGGATGAAAACTATCATCGTAGCATCCTGGGCATCACTAACGGCTGTGATGATAACTATCATCGTAGCATCCTCTGCATCACCAACGCTGCCTGATGCCAAGAATGTCTAACGTCCCTTTTGATATCTATATATCATAAGAAATTAGATGATGCTAGGTGATGATCAATCGTTGATAAAGATGATGACAAGGATGATAGCCATCATCGTAGCACTCTTGGCATCAGGAACGGCTGTGATGATATCTATCATCGTAGCATCCTCTGCATCCCCAATGCTGCCTGCTAAAAGATGACGACGAGCATGATGACAATGGCACGCGCGGGATCTTCTGCATCAGCAACGCTGCCGAATAAGAGATGATGGTGGCCACGATGATAGTTATGATAAGGATAAGAGAATAAGAAAGAGATGATGATGACCATCATGATGATGATGATGAGAAGGATGATGATGATGATGACGATGATGCATCCCAAAACAAAGTCTCCCACACCTCAAATTGAAACATATTAATTTGAGGTGCTTTCCCTGAGCAGAAGCCCGCTAAAAAAAGACAAGGATGCCACTGAACTTTTGGGCAATGGATGACTGTCATGATAACGATCATCGCAGCATCCTTTGCACCACCAATGCTGCCTGATGCGAGATGGCGACGACCAAGATGATAATGGCACGGGCGTGATGATCGTTATCATCCGCGTCATGACAACTATCATCACAACATCCTCTGCATCTCTACTTGTCCCTTGATAACTATCATCATCGCATCCTTCGCATTGCCAAGGATGTCTAACGTCCCTTTTGATTTTTATATGTGATAAGATATGGCTGTGATGACAACTATAATCGTAGCACCTATGTCATCACTAACGGCTGTGATGATAACTTTCATCGTAACATCTTCTGTATCAGCAACGCTGCCGAATAAGAGGTGATGATGAACACGATGATAGTTATGATAAGGATACGAGAATAAGAAAGAGATGATGATGACCATCATGATGATGATGAGAAGGATGATGGTGATGATGACGATGATGCAGCCCAAAACAAAGTCTCCCACACCTCAAATGAAAAGATATTAATTTGAGGTGCTGTCCCTGAGAAGAAGCCCGCTAAAAGAAAGACACAAGGATGCCACTGAACATTTGGGCAATGGATGACTGTCATGATAACAATCATCACAGCATCCTCTGCACCACCAATGCTGCCTGATGCGAGATGGCGACGACCAAGATGATAATGGCACGGGCGTGATGATCGTTATCATCCGCGTCATGACAAGTATCATCACAACATCCTCTGCATCTCTACTTGTTCCTTGATAACTATCATGATCGCATCCTTCGCATTGCCAAGGATGTCTAACGTCCGTTTTGATTTCTATATATGATGAGATATTGATCAGACATGATAAAGATGATGACAAGGATGATAACCATCATCGTAGCATCCTTGGCATCACTAACGGCTGAGATGATAACTATCATCGTAGCGTCCTCTGCATCACCAATGCTGCCTGATAAGGGATGACGACGACCGTTATGATACTGTCACGCGCGGGCGTGATGATCGTTACCACCCGCGTCATGACAACTATCATCACAACATCCTCTGCATCTCTACTTGTTCCTTGATAATTATCATCATCGCATCCTTTGCATTGCCGAGGATGTCTAACGTCCCTTTTGATTGCTACATATAATAAGTTGTATATCAAGATATTAGATGATGCTAGGTGGTGATCAGATGATGATAGATGATGACAAGCATGATAACCATCATCGTAGCATCCTTGGCATCATTAACGGCTGTGATGATAACTATCATCGTCGCATCTTCTGCATCAGCGACGCTGCCGAATAACAGATGAGGATGACCATGATGAGAATGGCACGGGCGTGATGATCGTTATCATCCGCGTCATGACAATTATCATCACAACATCCTCTGCATCTCTACTTGTTCCTTGGTAACTATCATCATCGCATGCTTTGCATTGCCGAGGATGTCCAACGTCCCTTTTGATTTCTACATATAATAAGGTGTGTAATAAGATATTAGGTGATGCTGTGTGATGATCAGATGATGTTAAAGATGATGACAAGGATGATAACCATCATCGTAGCATCCTTGGCATCACTAACGGCTGTGATGATCACTATCATCGTGACATCTTCTGCATCAGCGACGCTGCCGAATAAGAGATGATGATGGCCATGATGATAATGATGACAAGAGAACAAAAAAGAGATGATGATGACCATCATGATGATGACGATGAGAAGGACGATGAGGATGATGACCATCATCATGATGATGATCAGGATGATGCAATGATGATGACTGTCATGATCGCAGCATCCTCTGCATTACCAATGCTGCCTGATAAGAGATGACGACGACCATGATGATAATGGCACGGGCGTGATGTTCGTTATCATCCGCGTCATGACAGCTCTCATCACACCATCCTCTGCATCTCTACTTGTTCCTTGATAACTATCATCATCGCATCCTTTGCATTGCCAAGGATGTTTAGCGTCCCTTGTGATTTCTATTTATAACTTGTTAATAGATGATGCTAGGTGATGATCAGATGATGATACAGATGATGACAAGGATGATATCTATCATCGTAGCATCCTTGGCATCACAAACGGCTGCGATGATAACTATCATCGTAGCATCCTCTGCATCACCAATGCTGCCTGATAAGAGATGCCCATGATGAGACTGGCACGGGCGTGATGATCGTTATCATCGCGTCATGACAATTATCATCACAACATCCTCTGCGTTGCCAAGGATGTCTAACGTCCCTTTTGATTTCTATATATAATAAGATGTATAATAAGATATTAGATGATGCTAGGTGATGATCAGATGATGATAAAGATGATGACACGGATGACAACTATCATCGTAGCACCCTTGGCATCACTAACGGCTGTGATGATAACTATCATCGTAGCATCCTCTGCATCACCAATGCTGCCTGATAAGAGATGCCGACGACCATGATGAGAATGGCACGGGCGTGCTGATCGTTATCATCCGCGTCATGACAATTATCATCACAACATCCTCTGCATCTCTACTTGTTCCTTGGTAACTATCATCATCGCATCCTTTGCATTGCCAAGGATGTCTAACGTTGCCGAATAAGAGATGATGATGACCATGATGATAATGATGATAAGGATAAGAGAATAAGAAAGAGATGATGATCAGGATGATGATGATGACGATGACTGTGAAAGTAACAATCAGCGTAGCTGATGATGCTGATGAGGATGAAACTGTGGTTATACTTATGTGCCAACCGCTTCACAAAATAGCTGCGGGATCGCAGCGGGTTGTTACGCAAGGCCGTATTAA
>CAUJNA010001380.1:187245-217245 GCA_963377175.1 Effrenium voratum | reverse complement strand
GTCAGCGGCAAGACAGACCCAACGAATCAAGAGCGAGTTTCCCAGGAAGGCATGGCTGCGGGAAGGAGTCGTTCTGTGTCCGTGTCTGCTCAAGACACATGAAATGGAGGGAGCCAGACGCAAAAACCGCTTGGCGTCCTTACACGGACCCTATTCGCACGAGTGGCTCAATCCTTGCCACCCGGCGATGCTCGCCGCGCTCCGTGGGTGCAACGTAGATGCGCAAGTCCCGTATCGGCTGCCGCTCAGGTGTTGCAACTGCGGCGACGCCCTAAGCTCAGCACGGCGACGCAGCGTCATAGAAGCAGCACAGAGAGCGCAGGATGCGCAGACTGGCTACTGCGCAGACTATTGCGCAAAGTGTCAACCCATGGCATTTCACGAAATCAACGAGTTTCGTAAAGGCCACATCGCCTTGCACAAGCAGCTGGCAGGCGCAGGCGTCGAGTGGCTAGGCAAGAGGCGCACAGCGCGATTCTTAAGCGACGCCTGCTGCAAGGGCGTCGTGCGAGAACAGGTGGAGTGTTGCAACTTGCGAGCCAATCATGTAGAGGATGCGTTCGTAGCAAGCAAGCGCTTCAGCGCAACGAACTTTGTGAGTTTCCCTGGCAGGGGGTTTCTACATGTGGTGCAGCGGGCATGCGGCGGCCTTGGCGACGAAGCGACACTGTCGGGACCCGTGCCACCGCGCGTGGACAGCGTCAAACGCACCTGCGCGATTTGGACATCGCACAAGCCTACGGACTGCGACCACGGAGCCCCGATCTGTGGCACGCATCCCCGTACGAATTTGTCATGGGTTGGGAGATGGCTGCCACGCGCGCCGTACACCTGGCAAGCTTGGCAAATGCTTCCAGGAGATGCCTGGGATGTCGACCTCACTGCGTCGGGTGTCAAGAAACTGGAAAACGCTTGCAAAGCGGCACACTTAAAGCCAGGCGCAGACCACACTAACAGATTCAACGCGCAGCCAAACTGCGAGTGCTTCACAAACATGGCAGCTACGGCAGCCCTGCAGCAAGCAGGCGTCGCCCGCAGTGCCCGCGCTTGGATGCCGCGTCTCGTCCGCGACACGGGCCAGACAGCGTACAATACAACGCAGCGCTCTGCGAAGCATATTTTCGTCCCTGGACACTGCGCAAGCGCTGGAGCACGCCGCAAGTTCCACTCGCAAGCAGGTTGAAGCGCAGGAGGACGAAGCCTTGCGGCAGTGGCTCCGCGGCATCAACTGCGAGGAAACCATGCGCCACATAGGCAACTTTCTATCTGTGCATCGTGTCCGCCCCGGCGAGGAAACAGCAGCCAACAGCGACGACTATGACGCCGACACCGCGCTGGATCTGAGCGTAGAAGGTTTTCGCCAAGCACTGGAGCCACCCGCGCAACAGATCGCCGCCGGCACAAAGCGCAAGCTGACGTCAGAAGAGCTCACTAGTGCCGCGTGCGAGCCGGCAAGCGCAACGTGGGCTAGTTCCGAAGACACGCTAACAGACAGCAGCAACCCCTTCGCACACAGCGACGCAAAACAGCCACTGAAGACCGCTCGACAGAAGCGCCCAAAACTCGCTGGCCATGTCGCGACCAATGAGCCCGGCGCAGCGCCAAACGTGAATGTTGTGCAAGCCAGCAATCGCACGGAGAAGGTGAGGGCTTGGCTTGCGGAACTTGCGCAACGACAAGCGCCCCGGCAAGAAGAAAGTACGGGTGAAGCCGAAAATCTGAACTGCAGGGCGCTAGCCGAGCCGCTGCGGTGGGGTTTACATGGGGCCCGGGGACGGGGAAGTCGCAAGTACTGAGACTAATTCGCACAGAGTTGTCGACGGCATGCTGCAGTGGCAAACAAGGGATACAATACAAGGTAGTTGCTTTGCAGGCAGTCATGGCAAAGCAGCTGGAAGGTGACACGATCCATCATGCCGTGGGCCTGAATAAACGCGGAGAAGAAACGGCGTCGGCTTCAAACGTCTAGCCGAACTGCTCGCGGCGGCAACCCAGTGGCGGTGGCTACTACTGGACGAGTTGAGCGTGGTGAGCGCCGAACTCCTCGCCCGCCTGGAGCTCCGCTGTCGGGAGCTAGTTCGAGATGCCTCGCGTCAGAAGTACGTCGCCGGGCGCACCACAGCAAGACCCTTCGGGGGGCTCAACGTAATTCTCGCGGGAGACTTGTGGCAGCTGGCGCCACACGGGACCTTCTTGGCGGCAGTTCCAGCGCAGTTGCTGCGCAGCCACGGAGTTAACAAAAAGTTACCGCACGCGGCCTACGGACAGCAGCTGATCTGGGGCGGGCCGAAGAATGGCATCCAAGGAGTCGCAGAGCTTGTCGCCTGCGAGCGCACGCAAGACGAGTGGCTGCGCCAGGTACAGGAAGAGTTCCGCCACGTGTATTTTCGCCACCAACACTGTGAAATACCACGTTAACCGCAGACACGCGCGCAAATTCGCAGCGGAAGCGCGGCAACGGCTCTACGCTTTTGCGGAAGATCGCGCCTTGACCGAAGTTCTAGCAGAAAAGCCCCATCTGGACGAAGAGAAGGTGAAATGGCTGCAGCCCCACGACCGCGAAGCCGGAGACCTCTACGGCACATCGCCGCTGCGCACTGGCATGCCAGTTGCCGCCACAGACCATTTGGATCGACTGGGGTCTTGTTAGGGCAATTAAGTTAATTTGGCGCAAACGCGTTTAGCCCTTGCGTTGGTCTCGCACGCAACGGTTTTTGAAAACCGTGGGGCGCAGAACGGCGGTGCTTTGTGGCTTAGAATGTGGATGTCCCGGGCGAGTCTGCGGCTGGACTCACGAAATCCGTGACGTCGAGCCCAGCAAAGCGGACGGAGAAGCCCGCTTCTGGACGAAACTACCTGCAGCAGTATTCGTGCTATTCTGAACCAAGCGACAGTGGCGTGCACAGGGCATGGGAAACGATTGCATCCTCGGTGCGTGGCACCGTCGGAAAAACCCGAAACTCAAGGTGTCGCGGAGACAGCTCCCACTGTGTCCGCACTTTGCTATCACCGCTCACGCAGCGCAGGGCCTCACCACGCGAGAAGGCGCCGTCGCAGACATTGCCATTCGAGCGGGCGACGACCCCTTGACTTGTTAGCCATAACGCGCGTGGAAGGTCGAGAGCGCCTGCTGATATTTCGCCCCCTTGCCTTAGCGCCATTCCAACGCGGGGGCGATCTCGGGCGAAACCTGTTGCTCCGAGTATGGAGAGAAGAAGCGATAGATTGGGAGCAAATCCGAGCAGAGTATATTATTGAAAAGCAATGCTGCGAGTGTCGAGAACGCAAGGAGTCGCGTGGGTACGGCAGGTCAATGGAAGCGTGATGATGAGAGTCGCGTCTGTAAAGAATGCGTAGGCAGGCACGAGCAAAGTGGTCATCCGTGGCAGTGCCATATTTGCAAGCGCTGGCAGCCCACCACGGCCTTCTACGGAAAATGGCGAAGCAACGGAGCATCACTACTGCGTGTGTTTCTGAATTGCAAGGAAACAAAGCGATGCCACAAGCGCGGGGAACTGAAGGAAGAAGCAGGCTTTAGCGCGGCCACTTGGCGCATCCGCCACCAATGCCGACGCACGTGTAAGACCTGCAGTCGCAAATGCGCAAGCTGTGCCACCTCGCGACCTAAGCGGCGCTTTGCGCGACACGCGCGACGGCGACACGGCTTCCAGGACGGGAAACAGACGTGCGACGTGTGTTTGGCAGAGGCGGACTTGAAACAAATTGCTACTAGAGGCAAGGTGCGACTAGCAAGAACACGGGCAAAACGAAAGCAGCAGATTCTTGCAGCGGTCTGGCGTCAGGTTGGCGAAATGCGAAGGACACGAACTTGCGGGAAAGATCTTACTGGCTAGTCCGAGAAAGCGGCGGGCAAGCCAAGGTGGCAGATGCGCGCTGGGCGCGGCTTAAGGGCCGAGCCGTGGGAAAGACAAAGGGCTAGATACACGCCGAACGTAATCTAGGGGCGTCTGTGGGGCCAATCTGTGGGCAGGCCAAGGTAGCAGACATGCGCTGGGCGCGGTCTGGGGGTTTCTGTAGGGCCGTCCACCGTATGCGAGGCATGGGTCATCTGCGCTTTTGCATGTGTCCCAGGCAATCGGCTTGCGCACATGGCTCCCAGCGTGGTGCGTCGTAGAAAGGCACAGACGTTGGATCGTACATGCAACACGAAAAGAAGAATGACGCATCCGCAGCATCACCAGCAGTCATCATGATAATCATGTCCACGCATCTTTTGCATCTCAAGTCGCATGATAATCATGATGACGCATCCTCAGCATCACCAGCAGTCATGATCATCAATGCTATGTAACGCCAAGTTTGAAATGTATAGTGTAGAATATAGAAAGAGATGGTGATGACACAGATGATGATGATGAAGATATTGACGACAAGGTGACAAGGATAAGAATGATGACTGTAATGATATTTGCCCAGCAGTCATCACGATAATCATTTAACAGTCCACGAATCATCATCATAATCATTTCCACGCACCTTTTGCATTGCAATTCGGCTGATAATCGCCACGACGCATCCTGAGCATCGCCAGCAGTCATCATGAAACTCATGTCCATGCATCTTTTGCATCTCCAATCGGATGATAATCATCATGACGCCTCCTCTGCATCATCAAGGGTGTCTCACGCCACACTTGAAATGTATAGTGTAGAAAGAGATGCTGATGACTACGATGATGATGATGACGAGATTGATAACGAATCGGAAGATCAGCATCATGACGCATCCTGAGCATCACCCGGACTTAATCTTCGAGACAACCATATGACTACTGGCAGGACCAACCAGGTTTGTCCAGTAGCATCATCATGGCGCATCCTCAGCATCACCAGCAGTCAGCGTGATTGTCATGTCCACACATCTATTGCATTTCAATCAGGATGGCGAGACTGATGACGAACCAGAGGATCAATATCATGACGTATCCTACTCTTTGAGACAAGCATACGACTACTGGCAGGATCAACCAGGTTTGTCCATTATCATCAGCGTGACGCATCCTCAGCATCACCAGCAGTCATCATGATAGGCATGTTCACGCATCTTTTGCACTTCAAATAGGATGATAATCATCATGACGCATCCTCAGCATGGCCAGCACTCGTCATGAGAATCATGACTACGCATCCTCTGCATCACCAATGGTGTCTAACTCCACACTTGAAATGTAGAGTATAGGTTATAAACATAGAAAGAGACGGTGATGACTACGAAGATGATAATGATGATGTGGTGATGATGTGATGAGAACCATCACTAGCACTCGTCCCCAACATCAGTGATGATGATATGCATCATCGTGCATCCTCTGCATCACCAACAGTCATAATGATACTCATGACTACGCACCCCTGTATCTCCAATCGGGCCTAACGTAGTGATGATGATAAACATCATCATGCATCCTCTGCATCACCAATGGTTTCTAACGCCACACTTGAAATGTAGAGTATAGATTATAGAAAGTAGAAAGAGATGCTGATGACTACGATGATGATGATGGCGAGATTGATGACGATGCAGAAGATCAATATCATGACGCATCCTGAGCATCACGCGGACTTAATCTTTTAGACAAGCGTACGTCTATCATCCTCATGACGTATCCTCAGCTTCACCAGCAGTCATCATGATAAGCATGTCCACGCATCTTTTGCATTTCAAGTCGCGTGATAATCATGATGACGCATCCTCAGCATCACCAGCAGTCATGGTCATCAATGCTATCTGACGCCACGCTTGAAATGTATAGTATAGAATATAGAAAGAGATGGTGATGACACAGATGATGATGATGAAGATATTGACGACGAGGTGACAAGGATACGGATGATGACTGTAATGATAGTTGTCCAGCTGTCATTACGATAATCATGTAACAGTCCACGAATCATCATCATAATCATGTCCACGCACCTTTTGCATTTCAATTCGGCTGATAATCGTCACGACGCATCCTGAGCATCGCCAGCAGTCATCATGAAATTCATGCCCATGCATCTTTCTCCAATCGGATGATAATCATCATGACGCCTCCTCTGCATCACCAAGGGTGTCTCACGCCACACTTGAAATGTATAGTATAGAAAGAGATGCTGATGACTACGATATTGATGATGGCGAGATTGATGACGAATCGGAAGATCAGCATCATGACGCATCCTGAGCATCACCCGGACTTAATCTCCAAACCAAGCATATGACTATTGGCAGGACCAGCCAGGATTGTCCATTAGCATCATCATGCTGCTCACCAGCAGTCAGCATGACAAGCATGTCCACACATCTTTTGAATTTCAATCAGCATCCTCAGCATCGCCAGCAGTCATCATGATAATCATGACTACGCATCCTCTGCATCACCAATGGTGTCTAACACGACACTTGAAATGTATAGTGTAGAATATAAAAAGAGATAGTGATGACTACGATGATGATGATGATGATACTGACGACGAGGCTGACAAGGATGACGACTGTGGGGATAATCGTCGAGCAGTCATCATGATAATCATGTAACAGTCCACGAATCATCATAATAATCATGTCCACGCACCCTTGGCATTTCAACTCGGCTGAAAATCGTCACGACGCATTCTCAGCATCACCAGCAGTCATCATGATAGGCATGCCCACGCATCTTTTGCACTTCAAACAGGATTATAATCATCATGATGCATCCTCAGCATCGCCAGCAGTCGTCATGAGAATCATGACTAGGCACCCTCTGCATCACCAGTCGTGTCTAACTCCACACTCGAAATGTAGAGTATAGATTGTAGAAATAAGAACAGACGGTGATGACTAGGATGATGATGATGATGTAGTGATGATGTGATGAGAATCATCACTAGCACTCGTCCCCAACATCAGTGATGATGATATGCATCATCGTGCATCCTCTGCATCACCAACAGTCACAATGATAATCATGACTACGCGTCCTCTGTATCTCTAATCGGGCCTAACGTAGTGATGATGATAAACATCATCATGCGTCCTCTTCATCACCAATGGTGTCTAACGCTTGAAATGTATAGCGTAGGTTATAGAAAGTAGAACGAGATGCTGATGACTACGATGATGATGATGACGAGATTGATGACGAATCGGAAGATCAGCATCCTGACGCATCCTGAGCATCACGCGGACTCAATCTTTGAGACAAGCATACGTCTATCATCCTCATGACGCATCCTCAGCTCCACCAGCAGTCATCATGATAAGCATGTCCACGCATCTTTTGCATTTCAATTAGGATGATAATCATCATGACGCATCCTCAGCATCGCCAGCAGTCATCACGATAGTCATGACTACGCATCTTTTGCATTTCAACTCGGCTGATAATCATCATGACACATCCTGAGCATCACCAGGAATCATCATGATAGTCATGTCCATGCATCTTTTGCATTTCCAATCGGATGATAATCATCATGACGCATTCTCAGCATCGCCAGCAATCACGAGGGATAATAATGACTATGCATCCAATGGTGTCTAACGCCACACTTGAAATGTGTAGTGTAGAAAGTAGAACGAGATGCTGATGACTACGATGATGATGATGATGGAGAGATTGATGACGAATCGGAAGATCAATATCATGACGCATCCTGAGCGTCACGCGGACTTAATCTTTGAGACAAGCATTTGACTACTGGCAGGATCAACCAGGTTTGTCCATTATCATCAGCGTGACGCATGCTCAGCATCACCAGCAGTCATCATGATCAGCATGTCCACGCATCTTTTGCACTTCAAATAGGAGAATAATCATCATGACGCATCCTCAGCATCACCAGCAATCATCATGATAATCATGCCCATGAGTTTTTTGCATTTCCAATCGGATGATAATCATCATGACGCATCCTCAGCATCGCCAGCAGTCATCATGATAATCATGACTACGCATCCTCTGCATCACCAATGCTGTCTAGCGCCACACTTGAAGTGTACAGCGTAGAAATAGAAAGAGACGGTGATGACTACGATGATGATGATGATGATGCGATGACGACGTGATGAGAATTATCACTAGCACTCGTCCCGAACATCAGTGACGATGATAAGCATCACCGTGCGTCCTCTGCACCACCAACAGGCATGATGATAATCATGACTATGCATCCTCTGCATCTCCAATCGGGTCTAGCGTAACGTTGGAAACGTATATGAAAAAGAGAAGCACGGTAATGGTGATGCTGATGTGATGATGATGTGATGAGAATCATCACTAGCGCTCGTCAGTGATGATGATAAGCATCATCGTGCATCCTCTGCATCACCAACAGACATGAGCATCGACATCAATCATCATGATAATCATGTCCATGCATGTTTTGCAGCTCGAATCGGATGATAATCATCATGACGCATCCTCAGCATCGCCAGCAACCATGAGGGATAATCATGATTACGCATCCTCTGCATCACCATTGGTGTCTAACGGCTCACCTGAAATGTATAGTATAGAAAGAGATGCTGCATCATAACGCATCCTGAGCATCACCCGGCGTGAATATCTCAAACAAGCATATGACTACTGGCAGGATCAACCAGGCTTGTCCGTTATCATCAGCATGACGCATCCTCAGCATCAGCATGTCCACGCATCTTTTGCACTTCAAAGAGGATGATAATCATCATGACGCATCCTCAGCATCGCCAGCAGTCATCATGATAGTCATGACTACGCATCCTGCATCACCAATGCTGTGTAACGCCACACTTGAAATGTGTCGCGTAGAATTGGAAAGAGACGGTGATGACTACGATGATGATGATTTTGATGTGGTTATGATATGATGAGAATCATCACTAGCACTCGTCCCCAAAATCAGTGATGATGAGAGGCATCACCGCGCATTTCGTGCAGCACCAACAGTCATAATGATAATCATGACTACGCGTCCTCTGCATCTCCAATCGGGTCTAACGTAGTGATGATGATAAACATCATCACGCATCCTCTGCATCACCAACCCCAACGTCAGTGATGGTGATAAGCATCATCGTGCATCCTCTGCATCACCAACAGTCATGATGATAATCATGACTACGCATCCTCTGCATCTCCAATCGAGTCTAATGTAACGAAACGTATATGAAAAAGAGAAGGACAATGATGATGATGTGAAGACGCTTGTCCCCAACATCAGTGACGATGAGGAGCAGCATCGTGCATCTTCTGCACCGCCAACAGTCATGATGACAACCATGACTACGCATCCTCCGCATCTCCAATCGAGTCTAACGTGACGATTGAAACTTGTGTGAGAAAGAGAAGGACGATAATGATGATGTCGATGTGATGATGATATGATGAGAATCATCACTAGCGCTCGTCAGTGATGATGATAAGCATCATCATGCATCCTCTGCATCACTAACAGTCATGAGCATCACCAGCAATCATCATGATACTCATGTCCATGCATCTTTGGCGTCTCCAATCGGATGATAATCATCATGACGCGTCCTCAGCATCGCCAGCAATCATGATGATAATCTTAACTACGCATCCTCTGTGAAATGTGCAGTATATAAAGTAGAAAGACATTCTTATGACTACGATGACAATCATAACGAGATTGATGACGAATCGGAAGATTAGCATCATGACGCATCCTGAGCATCACGCGGACTTAAGCTTTGAGACAAGCATTTGACTACTGGCAGGACCAACCAGGTTTGCCCATTATCATCAGCGTGACGCGTCCTCAGCATCACCAGCAGTCATCATGATATGCATGTCCACGCATCCTTTGCACTTCAAGTAGGATCAATATCATCATGACGCATCCTCAGCATCGCCAGCAGTCGTCATGAGAACCATGACTACGCATCCTCTGCATCACCAATGCTGTCAAACGCCACACTTGAAATGTATAGTATAGAAATAGAAAGAGACGGTGATGACTACGATGATGATGATGATGATCTGGTGATGATGCGATGAGAATCATCACTAGCACTCGTTCCCAACATCAGTGATGATGATAAGCATCATCGTGCACCCTCTGCATCACCAACAGTCATAATGCTAATCATGAGTACGCATCCTCTGCATCTCAATCGGGTCTAACGTAGTGATGATGATAAACATCATCACGCATCCTCTGCATCACCAACCCCAACGTCAGTGATGGTAATAAGCATCATCGTGCATCCTCTGCGTCACCAACAGTCATGATGAATATCATGACTACGCGTCCTCTGCGTCTCCAATCGAGCCTAACGTGATGATTGAAACGTATATGAAAAAGAGAGGCCAACATTCGTGACAATCCTCTTGCCAGCATCGCCGAACATCACGAAGAGCGTCCCCAGCGACGCCTGTGGCAGCTGATGACGACTATGACGATAACTATACTTTGTCCAATTGCAGCCGCCCGCATCCAGCCTTTGAGAGATATATATATATGTAAGAGGTAGTCGTGACCATCATCATCATTACGCATCCCCAGCACCGCCATGAATGATGGCATCTGTAGCAGCGATGATAATCGTCGATCACCCTTCCCGCGCCTCCCCCTTGGAGGAGAAGGGGTCGGGATTCCAGTTTTTTGAATGGCATGTTCTAACTGGAACAATGATGGTTAAATTTGCCTGCCCGCCAATGCCCATGCATCCCCCCCAATGTTCTAACTCTCAACGCCGCAACTTGGCCAGGGATGCAAAATGGGGATCGCGCGATGTTCTAAGTCGAAAAAAGGCGAGGTTTTTGCAATTTTTGACCTGGATGTTCTAACTGCTACTCATCAATTTTTTAAACTACCCATACGATCGACGTTCTAAGGCACGTTTGGTGAATTCTCGATGTTCTAACTTGAAGTCCGTCACTATAAACGGGTACTGGAACGGAATGCGCCGGACATGGAGAGAAAGGAATCAGCAGAGGCATAGTGAAGGGACACGGAAGTACACGGTAGTGAACAGGCAGCAAATGCTGAGGATTGGAGGAAAAGCGGAGAGGAAAAGGAATGTGACAGAATGTAAACGAATGGAAGTGAAACAGGGAAGAACTTGAAAGGAAGTGCAAGGGGAACGGAAAGGGGGTGTAAAGGGAACAGACTAATGATTAAGAAAGGTGCTGCGTCAGAAGTATAGAAGTATGTTGTAAACGTAAAGGAGGAAACCCGGCCCTATCAAGCGCTGTTGGCGGCGAAACGGGCGCTTCTTTGGCCCAGCCTTGGGCGATTGTAGGTAGGAGTGGAAAGATATGAAGAAGTGGAAAGAAAATTGACAGCAGTTGGAACAGAAAGACATGGAAACGGAATGGAGAGGAACGCAACAAGGGCATGGAAAGAGATTCAAGAAAGACACGGAGATTAACCGAAAGGAAATGCAAGGGAGCTGCACATGTGACGGGAAGAAATGAAAGAAGATGGAAAGGGCGCGACAAGAAGGACATGAAGCATGGCTGGCCTGGGGACTGGAAAGGATGTGGAAAGGAAGCCCGGCGCTATCAAGCTCTTTCGGCGGGAGGATGGAGAGCAACACAAGGTGGAACGGAAGGAATAAGGCAATGGAAAGAACATGGACGGCAAACGCAAAAGCAACAGAGGACAAGGGGAAAGGGATGACTACAGGCAAGAAGCAGATGGGAAGCACATGCAACAGAAATGGGGAGGAAACCGGGCACCATGGAAGGAAAACGAAACAGAAAGGGCATGGAATGGAGTTGGGGGAAAAAGACGAGAGGAATTGGCAGGATGGGAGGGGTGTGGAAAGAAGTGCAAGGGAAACGGAAGCACGTGTTGAATCCTTTACGCGGGAAGTTGCGGAACGGGTTGTTGTGCAGACGGGCGCTTCAAGTAGGATGTCAAACGAACACAAAGGCCGCTGAAAATTGACAGCGATAGAAGGAATGGCAAGAACATTCAGAGAATGGAAAGGCATGGGGCGGAACAAACCGCGCTTCCAGTTCTTGCCATTCCACACCTGGCTTGAGGCTTTCCTTCATGTCGTTTCTTTCCGTGTCATTTTTCATCTTCTTGGGATCAATTTCCTTCAATGTTCTTGCCATGGTATTCTGATCCTTTCAAGATGTTCTTTCCAGATGTTACTGCACTTCCTTGCCAGCCCGGCCAGTTCCTTTTCATTTCTTGTCCATGCCCTCCCCCCCCCCCCCAACTCCTTTGCATGTGCTTTATGTTAATTTCTGCGTGTTTCCATTGTTTTCAAGTTGCGCTCCTTGTCTTACAACTATCTTCCAATTCCATTCCATTGCCTTTCATTTCCTCTCCGTGCTCTTGCTCCTTCTTTTTTCTTAACCATTTATTCTCACTTTCCAGTCCCTGCCTGCTCCTTTCTACGCCGGTGTCTTTCTATTTCCGCTCCTTTCCCTTTTCATCCCGTTTCTATTTACTTTTCACTGTTCTTTTGTTATGTGTTTTCAAAGTCTGTAAGTTTGGCAATTTTCGTTCCAATATCCTCAGGTCTTTTTCATTTCTGTCGCGTGTGTCTTTCCATTTGCTTCTCATACTGTTTTCATTTCACTCTATTCTTTATTGTCGCTTATTTCCAGTTCTGTTCCTTTTCAATTCATATCCTTTCTTTCAATTTCCTTAATTGGCGTCCCTCTCCATGTCCTTTCCACCCCGCCCAAGTTCTTTCCATTGATTTTCGGGACATGTCCATGCTCTTTCCCTTCCTCACCATTTTCTTACTGTTTCTTTTTCAAAGTCTATATCCAGTTCCGTTGCGTTTCCATTCCATTTCCTCCCCACACAGTTTCTGTGTGATCTCGAATGTGTGATGCCTTCCCAGTTCCTTTCCAGTTCTCTCCCTGTCCATGTCCTTTGCATGTCCCTTCCACACCCTTTCCATTTGTTTCCCTTGTTTCCAGTGCCCTTTTTTATCTTTGTGTTTTTTGGTATTTCCATTGTATCTCCATGTCCTTTCCAACCCATTCCAGCTCTTTTTCATGTCCGGCCCTTTTTCCTTCCGTTTCCTTTCCATACAGTTTCCATTCCACTCCAGATTGTGTGATGTCCAGTTCCTTTCCAAATCCTTTCCTTCGCCTGTCTATTCCTCTCGCTTTCTTTTGATTGATTTCCATTCCGCTCCGGGTCTTCAGTCCCCTTTCCGTTTCTTCATGAATTGCCCAGGGCCAGGTGGGAGTGAGCAAATGCTTGTCTCGGACTTTTTCCGCATCAGTGGTTGTAGTCTTCCTGTATTTTTTGTAGTCTTCCCGTCGTCTTTCCGTAGTCTGCCGTCAACAAGAAGACTCGGAGGAACGGCTGCCTGAACCACAGACTGTTTTCTCAATTGCCCCAATTATCCAAACTACCCTACATCCGACCTGCGCAGCTAGTTTACTTAATTGTCTTAGTTAAGTAGGCCGGATAACAAAGAGAAATTGAGTGCCCGATTACCATGATCCTATTGAGTTACGTACAAAGGATAATTGAGCAAAAGGGGGAAGCCTCCGCGACGACTTGAAGTTCACAGCTGTCTTTTGGTGAACGTGTTTCCTAATAATCCGAATTGTTCAGACTCATCCTATATCCGTTTTAATGCGCATAATGCGTCAAATTGAGTGCCCGAATCGGCTAATTAACCTAGTTTTCTTGATTAAGCAAAGTGTCCCGCAGTTAGGTAAAATTCGGGGTTCCAATCCGTCGAAACTCCAGAAACGAATGTTGTGAACGGCGGGTGTTTGCACAAACCTTTTTCTTCAGGGATGAAGGCAAAACCAAAAATTGATAAAGCAAAAAACAGACACAACAATCTCCCTTTGGAACCCAAAACCAAAAATATATGCAAACGAATCTATTCAGACTTATTACCCAAAAGCCCCGAGAAACCAAACAACAGCCAAAAAACAGCCACTGAGGTATGGGATGGTCTGGCGGGCTATGCGAATCAGGATCCGTCATTGTCAGTGGACGCGCGTTTGTCGTAGGATGATCAGATGAGTTGTTGTTGTTGTTGTTGCTGTTGTTCCGGTGGCTCCTCCTAGGCGTGGGCTTGGGCCTCTGCGCAGAACGGCACGCCGCTGCCTTGAACCAAATTTCACTATGTAACAAGGGGGAACAGATCTTAGGGGGACAGATCGTACCGGAGCCCAGACCAAAAAACGCGTAAACCGAACGAAGCGGACAGACAGAAAACGACAAAGGCCGACAGAAGCCGCTGAAAGGATTTCGAGCAGGTAGGGCGCGGCATGTGGCTCACCACGGTCATGGGTCACACCATGTGAAAATAGACACCTGGGTAGAAAAAACTCATAGGCAAACCAAAAAGGGCAACGCACCTGGCAGTAAAGAGTTGTAAAGGTCAGATGCGATCACGTGAGACGGACCGAGAACTTTAACAACGTGGAAGAAGCGACCAGTAAAGAACTGTGACGGACAGGGACTTGCATAGACACGGAACAAAGGAAACGTTGATAGCCGTGACCGACAGAGACTTTCGAAGACATGAAAAAACCAACTGTTGAGAACCATGACGGACAGAGACTTGCAAAGACACGGAACAAGGGACCGTTGAGAGTCGCAACGGACAGAGACTTTCACAGACATGGAACAAGCGACGGTTGAAAACTGCGAGGGGCAGAGAACTTTAACGACGTGGAAAAAGCCACCGGGACGTTGAGAACCTTGACGAAGAGATCTTTCACGAGAGGAAAAACCTACCATTGTGCGCACGCATGTGTGTGTATCTATGCATGTATGTACGTATGTATGTATGTGTGTGTATGTCTGTATGTCTGCATGTATGTTTGTATGTTTGTATGTGTGTATGTATGTGTGCGTATGCCTGTATGTCTGTATGTATGTATGTGTGCATGTATGTATGTAAGTATGTATGTATGTATGTATGTATGTATGTATGTATGTAACTTAATGCAACTAATGTAATGTAGCTTAGTGTAAGCAATGTATGCAATGCATGTAGTGCATGTAATGTGTGTAATGAAGGTTTCAGCTTCAGGTTGAGTTCCAGAACCTCAGAGGGCGCGCCGCCCTTGCCCTGCTACAAACCGCCAGAAGCTGCGATTCCTGACACGTGCTGCGCGGCTTGGTTGGATCGCACTGGGTCATAGAGTCTGCTCTGCAATTCGGGTCTTGGAAAGGCATCATAGCAAACCCAGCTGCAAGGGACAGCAACAGATTCACTCGTGCTCTCTGACAGCAGCCATAAGCCAATGGTTTGGCGCACACGGCAGCCACAATGTGATCTGGAACAAACAATGTGGTTGCTGCAGAGCGCGCTGGTCTGCAGTGACGCAGCGTGGCAATAAGAGAAACAGAAGACCAGGACGGCGCATTGCCCAACAAAAAGGGGCAAAGCAAAGAGCAACATGTGACACGGTGGAAGAACGTGCCGCGGCGCATGTGTATACACCTGACAAGGGCCTGGTAGCCCAGTCACAGTTAGCAGTTGGGACAAGACCCGTGCTGATAGTTGGCAACGCGGTGCACCAAGAGCTTGTCGGTGGCGAAGAACCATTGACAGGCCCCCAAAGAGCCGTGCCATAGCTGAGCAAGACGTCCAACAGTTGCATGACAGTTGGGCTGAGAAAGCCATGACTGAGATTGAGCGCAGCGAGGCGCTGGAACACGCCAAGTGTGAGGAGCGCCTTGCCTTGGCAATGCTGAGCCACGCGCAAGCGACAAGCCAACCGCCGTGGAACTCTAAGCAGTCTGCAAGTGATCATGTTTCCTGGCCCCACCAGCGCCTGATGACTTCATCGGTGATGTGCCTGAGCACAGCTCGCCTGCGACGCCCAGCCCTGATTGCGACGCTTAGTTTTGCTGCGCCAGCCGCCGTGCTAGACACCCACCAAGCAGCCGAAGCTGGATTTCCCGAAGGCCCCCAACGCACGTGACAGAAGCCGCAGCAAAAGGAACAAAATCAGTGAGCTGGTGGGACGAGGAGGAGGAGGATGCTGAGGGGCAAGCTGCCAAGGAGGCCGCCGCTCGGTCTCTCCCTCTCTCTCTCTCTCTCTCTCTCTCTCTCTCTCTCTCTCTCTCTCTCTCTCTCTCTCTCTCTCTCTCTCTCTCTCTCTCTGGTGGGGATGATGCATGCGCATCGACGGGTAGCCTTGGCAATGGGTCTTGCAGGTTGCCATCCTGCGTGCACTTGCGTCAAATCGGCAAAATTGCCATGTGGTGCACTTTGCTCAACGAATCCCTGCGGCGCGCGCGCGCTAAATTCTCCATTCCAGCGACGCAACGCAAGGCTGATCGTCGTGAAGCGGTTGGCGAGCCCAGTGCTTTGTGTGCGCCTTTTCACTCAGGCGCAGCGCAGCATTGCGCACGCCACCAGACCGAAGCCTTATGCCACGGAGGGGTTGCTTGTCTTGTTCGATTTGTCCGCCAGACATTCAACACCACCCTGCCACCTTGAAGGCTCTTAGATCAGTTTGTGGACATTGAGGATCTTGCTGATATCATTGATTCCTTCTTTCACTCAGACGTTTCTTCTTGCTCTGACTTCAGCGGCGGTCGCGGGTTGTGTGCTTGTGCTGCACGGCCGGCGTACTTTTGGAGGGTGCCTTCCGCTGCCCACAACGCACCTGCCACAGCCTGCGACGCAGAAGCGCAGACCACGCTGGTTGCTGTGCTGCGGGCATTGCAACTAGTGATTTCAGGCGACAAAACCTTCACTTTTGCCTTTGGCTCAAAGCTCACAGTAGATTCCGCCATGGGTAACATTCGCACCTTGCCCGTTTGAGTCAGACGGCGTCCTATCAACAAGATGGCCGATGCTCTTGCATCTGCTGCACGGATGAAGAACTGGGCACTCGACCACTGTTTTGCCCACCAGCAAGATGTTGCATGGGCTGGGCTTGTGCGCATGATGTTGTTGCGAAGGCCGGAGCGTCCTTTGCTGCATGAGGGTCAAGCTCATCTCTCGGCTTTGCAGAAGCCAGAAGCGACCTCGACTCAGGAGGTTTTCTTTCAGCAATGCCAAGCTTATTGACAAGTGTTGCGTTTTCTTGTATGTATCACTTGTTGGGAAAATGTTGAACGACACGTGCTGCCTGGTCAACCTGGGCCCTCAGCCAGACGCAGGTGGATTGTCGGGCTGCAACCCGAGAGAGACACTCTGGTGTGCTGGGGGTTGATAACTGGCTCACGTCCATTTCTGCCTCTAGCAAAGACAAAGGCAATGGTGGGAAGGAGCTGTGGATCAACCTCGGCAAGCCGTATGCAAGATGTGCCTTTGCATGCTTCTTGTGTGTGCTCATTGTCCGCATCAGGGAGCCGACGTCGGTGACTATGTTTCGTTCTGGCAAACAGTTGGCAGGGTAGGCCCAGAGGTCCGCGCCAACTTCATGCCGGTTTGGGTGATGGATGCCAACACGAGTCTCTCAGTCTTCGCACCTGGTCGCTGGTAATGGCGACTTGGAAGCAAGTGGCAAGTTTACCGAGGAGCTCACCCACTTCCTTCACAAACGGCAGATGTTCTCGCCTTCCGTTTTCACGGAATCCTCCTGCGGCAGTTCCTACATGTTTGTTGTGTTGCGTGAAAAGTTACAGGCGCACTGACAATGTTGTCGTCCCACTGCGGTTGCGCGGCTTGTGCAACTTGCAATCCTATCTGGAAGTCGGTCGACCTGGCCACTCAGGGAGTTGATCGCCGCTTAGTTGCGCTTCATGCCGCTTGAAACACTGCAGACGTTCGCTCAGCTGCCTTGCCGAAGGCCGCCGAAAAGTTTTGCGCCCGAGTCCGAAACTTGGCGGAGACGCAGCAGATTCAGTGCCATGCCAGGAGACTGAAATGCAAGTTTGTAAAAGGGGCCCAGCCAAAACTGTTGATGTTAGCCTCATGCCCCTTCAGCTGTACGACGTTGACGTTGCTGATATGTCTAAGCTAGCCTTTCCCTTGGTGCTTCAATCGGCAGCGCATGCTTCTTCGCCCGGATCGTCAAAAGGGGGGCGCTTTTGCCACTGTGGAAGCAAAGGAGCGCTCGAAAATCTGAGTGTGTGCCGATCAACCCTGGTCGCGCCGATTCAAACACGTCTTTGCCAGGCAATTCTCAGGGATGGAGGAGACAAGCAGTCTAATGCGAGACCCTCTTTACACCCCCCCCTCGCACGGAGTGGAACCAGTCAGCTGGACTCGTCGTCCTCTTGCCTCTATTTGTTGTTGTTGTTGTTGTTGTTCTTGTTCTTGTTCTTGTTCTTGTTCTTGTGGTTGTGGGTTGGTGGTTGGTGGTTGGTGGTTGGCGGTTGGCGGTTGGCGGTTGGTGGTTGTTGGTTGTTGGTTGTTGGTTCTTTGTTCTTTGTTCTTTGTTCTTGGTTGGTTGTTCTTTGTTTTTGTTTGTTTGTGTGTTGCGTGTTGCGTGTCGTGTGTTGCTTGTTGCTTGAAGCTTGTTGTTGTTGTTGTTGTTGTTGTTGTTGTTGTTGTTGTTGTTGTTGTTGTTGTTGTTGTTGTTGTTGTTGTTGTTGTTGTTGTTGTTGTTGTTGTTGTTGTTTGTTGTGTTGTTGTTGTTGTTGTTGTTGTTGTTGTTGTTGTTGTTGTTGTTGTTGTTGTTGTTGTTGTTGTTGTTGTTGTTGATGATATTGTTGTTGTTGTCGTCGTTGTCGTCGTCGGTGTTGTTGTTGTTGTTTCCGTCGTCGTGGTTGTTGTTGTTGCTGTTCCTGTTGCTGGCGCTGTTGCTGCTCTTGCTGCTGTTGTTGCTGTTGTTGTTGGTGCTGGCGCCCTCGTCGTTGTTTTTGGT
Source organism: Effrenium voratum (assembly GCA_963377175.1). NCBI lineage: Eukaryota > Dinophyceae > Suessiales > Symbiodiniaceae > Effrenium > Effrenium voratum. The sequence goes on along the minus strand of CAUJNA010001380.1, from coordinate 198,536 downwards.
GGTAGTGGCGGTGTTGGGGTTGGTGGTGCTGTTGTTGTTGCTGGTTTCAGCGTCGGTGTTCCATTGATGTTGTAAACAATCGCAAAAGTAGGGCAACCGACAGGGGGCTCACCAAAAAAAAATCCCTGAAAGCAGTTAGTCGCCTAATGGCGCGTTTGGTTTGTGTTATGCACGGGGCTGGCAATAGTTCCTTATGAAGAAGGTTCGTGCCAATTGGGGAGAGATGCAGGGCCCAATTTTCGATCTGCCACAAAGCCTCAGTGTGACAGGTTACTGATAAAAAGCCTCAGCGTGACAGGTTACTGTTGCCTTGCGGGCGGCAGAATTGGGGATCCACGTGCCCCATTTTGAACAACCTGCTTGTTTTAGGTTCTTGTTTGCAGTCATGCTTTGGTCTTCATTGCGAGTGCAAGAGTTGCTTCCACAATAATGGAGGCACATTTTCTTCGCGCAAGGCGCTTCAAGGTTGGAGGTCTCGCGAGCGCTGTTTGCGATGTGTTCTTCTTTGTTCTCCTTGTGGTGCTGCGCGCAGCGCAAAGCTTCCCCCTTCCTGCCTGCCTGCCTGCCTGCCTTCCTTCCTTGCGTCATTCCTTCCCGCAATACTGCAGTTGAGACTTGCCAGAAGAAACAAGCCGCTGGAAAGGGCAGAAATCAGCGTAAGTAACTTCTTCATACCAACACAGCTCAATATTGTTTGAACCTGGCTACAAAACCCAGGCAGGTCGCTTGAGGTGTGTTTTGGTGAGGTCCATCGTTGCCATGTGTTTCCACGTGTGCCAGGTGAGGCGGAGAAGCGGAACCCAAGGCCTGCGCCTCGAGCAGACTCAAGGGTTTGTCATGCACAAAATCAAGGGCCTCTCAAGGCACTACGAGGAGTTTACTCGCCAGTACGATTCTGTGAAGGTCACGAGGACCCGAACCTCGAGGGTGCAAGCGAAGGGGCTGCCGACAAATGATCGGTGTCAAGTTGTTCGCGGCCACTCCAGCACAAGTTTCAGATTTCTGGTGTTTCGCACCATTCACCACCAGACTTTGAATGGGGAAGGAGAGCATGACCACGCCTGGCCGCAAGAGGCAACGAAATGAGGGCAAGGCAGAAGTATCGACGTGCTATAGAAGAGGTCCAGATAAAAACGAATGTAAGAACATGCGCGCAGCAAAGAACACTGACAGAAAGTCAAGCCACTGCATCGGTGTCCAACTGAACACATACGGGGTCCTTGTACCAGGCATGTGGGACGCCAGCCTCTTTTAATCTGAGAGTGGCCGCCTGGCAGTTGACCGTAGCCTGTGGATCTTTGAGCTAGAATGCGCAGCAAGCATAGAACATTGGAAAGTGAACAGAAGGGATAAGCCCGAACCAAACATCAACAAACAAACTGAGAGGGTGCCAAACAGCAACCATGGGCATCGCTCATACTATGCTGAACCTGGGCCAAACCCGCCGCGCAATCAAGCAGCACCATCAAGGTCTTGGTAGGCAACTGCGTGATTGTAAGTTTGGAAGGGAAGGACACGGGGAAGCAAATCCAGCACTCAATCCCTCAAGCGTGAGCCTCCGACTTCGCTTACCAATGTTTGCGATTGAAAACCTGGAAGCGTACCCATCAAAACTGTCCAGCTGAAGCCCGCAGAATTGAACGTTTCCACGGCCAATTTTTGGGTTTCAGGAGTCCGGGCCTTTGCCGCGGCAGTAATCTGCGGAGTGGCTTGAATGCCTTTAGAATTGACGACCCAGGGGTTGCAGGTTTGTTTCGGCAACCCGGAGTTTACGGTTGCCAAGAGGGAGGGAAGGGGAGTTAAGAAGCAGAAGCAAGAGAGCGAGGGAGGGACGGCGGGAAGGAGAGGAGAGGGGAGAGCAGGAGAGTCTTAGAAGCTGCGTGTTCTCTGATGTTCAACTTTTGGAGCGGCTTATTCAACTGGTTGCTATACAATATCATCATCATTGCCCACACTGGTCCTGGTGAGGTGCGGCCTCCTTGATGGTGCAATGAGCCCAGCCAAGCTGGTCGGGCAGTTTCACTCCCTTGCCCTTGTCTCAAAAAAAGTTTGTCGAACTTGCTGCCACCGCACCATGTCAGCTCTTGGACGGGAGCTAATTTGACAGATGAAATTGACACTGCTGGCACGCGACAGGGCCGGCTGTCCACCGTTAACAGTGTAATTTGTAATTACCCTTGTCTCTCGCTAAGAAAACTTCAAGCAGTTCTTCGATTGTGGTTGTGAGCGCAGGGCATGTGGTTGGTCACACTGTGATTGCAACGTGGTCGTGCCAAATGCTTTCTAGTGCCAGACCTCACAGTGGAGCGTGAGAAGGTGCGTGGCAGAAAGGCACGCGTGGCATGTGTTTGCGTGCGTGCATGCAAGAAGGCGGGGGGCGGGCGGGTGTGGGTGTGTCGAGATGATTGAGCAGGTGTCGGTGCTCGAAGTGGATTTGGAGTGTTCTGTTTTGATTGTCCACGCGTGCGCGGCGCATGACACTTACCTGCGTTTCCCTCGGTCATGTGTGTTTGACAGGGTTTGCTTGTGGCGCCGCGCGCTTTGCATTTTGCTCACCAGCTCGGAGGACCTGTCTTTAGTTGGCAGGGTGGCGGCATTTATGGCTTCATGTTCACGGAAAGCCTTGGCACGCAGTGCGACAAGTCCAGCCTTAGGTCAGCCAGTCTTGGAGGACATGCAGCTGCTAATTCTCAGGCCGAGGCGTGGGCTGCGCTTCGGGGCAGCTTGTGGTATGTCGGGCGAGGCAACCACCATCCCCATTTTTTGGATCACAGACACACGCGTGCGAACTACCCACTGCGTGTGTTCGCACAGTCGTTGCGAAAGTCTCAGATGTCAGGCCGAGAGTGCCCCCATCTATTTGGCAGTCTTCGCATGGCTGAGATTGGCAACTTTGTTGCAGCTGGAGCCTTGCAATGCTGCTTGGGAGAGACAGCTGAGTTCCAATTGCCCCGTTTTAGGAGTGCCGAAGGCTTGCGAAGAGCCAGGCCATGTTGAATATGGGTGTCAGGGTATCAAAGACAAGGACATGGAGAAACCCGTGTAGGGGAAGTTGAGAAGGACAGTATCACCCCCCCCTAACTAATTGAAATTGGGGGGGCAAGTTGCAACGCAATTACCTGTTGAACCGGTTGCATTTTGTTTGGGGGGGTAGGGCCAGCGCAAATTGCAACAGACTGCCAGGACAGGGGTACCACCCCCCCGTGTTGCTTTTTTGTAGTCTTGTTGCAATTCCAGAAGTAAAGCAAAGAAGATGAAAGGATATCGAAAACAAATAGAACACATTGAGAATTGAAACTTTGGTAGAGAACGTGACAGAACACACATAGAAACTCAGTTGAAACACACACACACACACATGGTGCACGCTCCAGTCCAGCTTCCCGGTTGCGCCGTCCATTAGCGGTCCAGACCCTGGGGCGTTCGGAGCTGTGGGCTCCTCAGTATGTCAAAAATGGTGCCCTGAGGGGGGCGTTAGCCAATGGTGCCATCAGGGGCTCCCAGACATCATGCCTTGGGAGAAGCAAATTCAGTAGCACGAGAGTCACAGCCGCAAGAAAGTTTGCGTGCTATATTTCCTTGCAGCTTGCTGAGGAAGTTGGCATCCTGGCATTGGGATTTACGACCTTTTGAGCCAATTGTGCGTGGTTGTGAGGTGGTGGTTGTCTGGTTGCAGGAAGCAAATACTTGTTGCAATGGGTTGTGTAATTCTGCTATTGGGGTGTGTAGGAGTGCAGCAAAACGTTGGCGCAACATGGCAGAAGGGTGCCAGCAAGACTGCGGGCCCCCGTTCCAAGCGTCAAAAGCTGAGTCCACCAGAAGCTGCCCACTCCTTGAGTGCAAAAAATCGGCAGATGGTGGCCGTGCAGCTATCACAGGCTTGGGGTGAAATTGGCGCCCGAGCAGCCGCAGCAAGAGCAGCAAGCACACGCAACAACCGCAGCAATGGCGGCGACAGCCACAACAACAGACATCGTATTGCGGCCGTAGCAACCGCGGCAACAGCCCCTACTCCCACAGCCACAGCAGCCGTGGCGGGAGCAGCGACAGAAACTCTCAACCAGAAGCAATGATGAATCGCCCTCAGCAATCAAACGCTTTTAGGAGTGATTTTTGCTGCTTGTGTAACAGAGCCGCGAACAGTCGTTGGGATTGAGCTGTTCCTAATCCCAAGTAGGCAAAGCCAGCAAAACAGCGATATTGAGAAGCAGGGACGCGCGCACCAAGCGCAAGAGGGCTGCCCGTGAATCAGACCGAGCACGCAGTGGCAAGGAGCATTTCTACAATGGTACACTGCGCACTCTTCCAGCCACAAGCATCGATGGCGACAACATTTCCTGGGTTGTGTTGGTGCCAATCTTAGCTCTCATTGATTGTTCTCAGCCGTGCTAGTTGGAGCACTGGCAAGCTGTGTGACCCGTGACTCAGCAGTTGTTTGCTCCGCCCTTGACAGGCGTGTTACGTTCCAGGGGGGCTCAATCGCCTGAAGCTGTCATGACACGCAGCGGTTATGACCGGCCGGGATTGCTTTGCTTTTACTGCTTCTGAGTTTCTGCGCGCCGCAAATCACAGCCTTTTGGCAATCAAGCTGATGGCTTGTCACAGAACAATCCAACCTATGCCAGGCCCACGGTCAGATGAGAACCTTTCATGACCATTGAGCACACGCCTCAACGTGACAAGATCACATGTAAGGCTTTCGGCTGGACCGTCAAAACGTTCCAGTATGCGAAGCGGACATGCTGTTGTCGATCTTGCTGGGGTGGGAAGTTCACAGGGAAATTGCGGGTTAAGAGCCTCAACAACTATGTCTAGTCTGTGACGACGATGACAGCATCAAGTTCCCACTTTCGGAACCGTCAAAATATGAGATTGCGCGCGTGCCCAAGTCATGCGAGACGAAAGAGGGCGCAGCAACTCCGAAGATAATCGGATCTCAGAAGCAGCATCTTGACAAGAAGAAAAAGCGGCTCACTCGTGTTCACGTCACGCCTCGAAACGCATCGCCCACGCCATCAGGAGCGAAGGAATGTCCAAATGATCCTGACAACACTCGCCGAGAACGTACCGCTCAGATGATTGATGCATCCAGAGGTGGAGAACCAAACATCCTTGAACATGAGTGGAGACTTACATCCCCGGCAGACAAACCAATGGTGAACCTGTGGAAGGGGAAGTAAGACCACATTCTCCGGCAATTCGCCAAAAGACGAAGTTCAGAATCTGCTGCAGACAGGATCATCGACAAGAAGGGCCGGTCGACCATTCAGCCAGATCCTTTTGCGCCATCCGCAGATGAACCAACATCGCTCCCGCTTGCCTTAGGCAGAATCCATCAGCGCTTGTCCAGCCAGAAGATCTGAAGAAGCTCCGCCGCCAGCATCAACACATGAGTACTGACCAATTTCGACTTAGAAGCTCGGCGCGCTTCATTTGCCAAAGCCGACGCATGATCGGCTTGACGAGATCCAAAGTGAGTGCGAAGTTTGCCAAGCAGCAAAACGAGCACCATCCAGAAGCAAAACGAGTGGGCTTAGAGCGGACACACATTCATTAATCACTGTCAGGTTCCCCGGAACCGGAGAAGAATGTTCAGCCATTGGTCACTCAAGATCCGTCTTCTTGGTCAGCGTGTCTCATGGTTCTCTGTCTTGTCATGAGGAAGCGACGCTGGATCTATGGGGCTGTCTGGTGTTGCACCATGGGGTGGATCTGGTGGTGGCATTGGATGATCGGGTATATCCTGCATATCCGTGTGGTTCATTCGGAGGGTCTGGTGGATCTGTTTTGACGGGCATCGACGTGATGGCCGGCGCATCTCAGAATTCTCTGTGAATGGATCAAACACGATCGCATGCCTCGTGGATCAAAATCTTCCCATTTGCATTTGGGCGCAGGGATGACCCAAATTCCGTTCATTTGATCAGGTTGCGTGCGTCGTGTGGAGGTGATGCGAGCGGCAGATTGATGCCGGTGGCGTGGACGTGTGCTGTGCGATGTTCTCAGCTTCTTGCAACCGTTCCACACGCGCCAGTCATTTGGATCTTGTCGGAAAAGATCAATCTGGGTACGTGGTGGGTACTGCTTCTCCGACCTTCTGCTACTACATGACAGCCGACCAGAAGATTTGTGCTAACGCCGGGTCGGTCATTGTTTTGAGAGACATTGAAGGAAATCCGGTTCTCCCGGGAGAGCGAAAGGCACCTTCAATCCGACATCTCGGTGCGGATTCTCTCATCGCACGCAGACCGGTTTTGCAACCACGACATCAGCATTAATCGGGAAGAAGCGGCAAGAAGCGACAGCTACCGAGACAAGAGCTTATCAGCAGCAATTCAGTGAAGCTAAGCTTCGAGAGTGCCAACCTTGGTTCGATAACGAAGTGATCGGTTTAGCCGACACACGAACAATCAATGTCAGGAATTGGGGTACCGTCGTTGGGCCCTTAGCCTGGAAGAGACACAGACGGCAACTTCGTGAAGACCAAGGCTCGCTACAAACAAAAGGACAAACAGCAGACAGACAGTCCTGCTGCGTCCAGTGGCTTCCGCTCAGCAATCCAAGCAGCAGCGAACAAAGGCTGGAACATTTTTCACATGGTCATTTGTCAGATTCCTCGTGAGACGGGATATCCACCACACATCGGTGCACGCATGAAGAAGCCTGCAAGCTGGCTACACGACGCACCACAGATGGAACTTCGTTGGCTCGCAATTCGGCACTTCGATCTTATGAACTCGTGCCAACAGACCGATGCACATATGTTTTCTACCATAAGCGTCTTCCCAAATCAGAAATCATCCAAACTGTCCGATTTTGAAGGCGCAGTTGATCACCTCCTGGATCCTGTTGCAGGCTTGCACGGACTGACGCGTTGTTACGGTTGATCACTTTTCTTCGCAGTCCCTGGTCAGACATCGCATGACGCACATGTCCGAAACGATGCAAATAGTCTTTCTACAACCGCTTTGATTCAAATGTTGCAGCAGGAAAGCAATAGCGGACAGACGCACGGCCTTGCACATGTACGAAGCGAAGATTGTTTTGCAGACTCTTTCACCAAACGTGCAGCCAAAGCAGTGACCAAACATTCAGCCAAAGCAGAAGAGCTGATCAATGCAGTCCTGACCGGCAACCTCCTGAACGTTGACGCTCATCCACCATTTCGTACACTGTCACAGAATAAGGCATTTCCGGTTGAATGGCTTGCGCGCAACACAGCGCATGGCCCCGACATCGTTGCGTTCGCAAGAGTCGGGGTAGCAAAACATATGTTTCCTTATTGGGGAACATGCTCACGAGTGGATCATGCCTCCCGAAGTTTGTGCTTCACCGCGCAAGAAACTCACGAAATTTGTGATTGCGTCGCTCTTTCCCGCCCTTTGTTTCGGCCTTGACACGTGCAACGAGAAATGCTTTGCCGAAGAGAAGAGCACCCTTTGTGATCCTTCCACATGGAGGACTACAATGAAGATCAGTCCACCACATCACATCCTCCAGATGAAGATGAAACGGAGGTACGGAGGTCAAAAATGTCAACCGGGGCGGACAGTCCAATGGATCGACGACGCCGAAGATCAAGGTGAAGCGAAGGCATGCTTTTGAGGAAGACCGAGTCCGATTTCTCCTCAGGGCAACGTCTGGCCTCTAAATCCTCAATCCTCATAGTGATCAACCCAAACCGATCAGCAAGCGTGGCATCTATCTTTTTCCTGCAGCTGATCAGCCTGGCCGGCTGAAGAATACCTCACGACAGGGTAATCTCTTCCCTTTTCGCAGCACGTGCCTTGCCCTTGGGCGCTGGCTGGGGCGTAGCGCAGCTGACAAGCTTAAAGCCTACATCGTTGCATGACTACTGCAAAGCAAGACACTGGGTGCCTTCACAGCCCAACGCTGCCTTGATTTGGTGTGGTGACAGATGACCTTTGTAATTGAATTCCCCCGGCTTTCAGCCGTTGACTTGCACATCAAGCATGATCTTTTCAAGATTACCACATTTGGTGTCAAGGGCCACACTCTGGTTAAGCGTGTGAACGGGACACGTGCAAAGAAAGGCCATGCGCCTGCGCGCGAATCAAACACAGGTTTTGCACATGCTCGGATGACCTGGGATAGTCAGATTGGCCTTCACTGGTGGATCTGCGTAACAGGCGAGGCGTCTGCGAGCAGCTTCACACAACTTGTCTGCTCATAATCCACTTGTTGTTGGTGCAACGCAATCCATACGGGAAAGAAGGCTCATCGAGGGTGCACATTCATGGGCACCCGATTCAGGATTCGACGAAGCTCCCAAGTTGCAGGCATGAAGTCAAAAACGGTGCTTTTCAAAGTTCTTCACCTGCAGCGCTTGGAACCTGTGCTCCGTACGCAGCAGTGCTTGGGGCTGATCGGAACTGGCACTGGGCAGAGCAGCATGTGCGACAGGTTGTTCATCTTCGATGTCACGAGAGCATCAGGATTTACATCTCTCAGGATCTCTGGCACACCCAGAAGCCCATCGTATGAAACCTGCAAGAGCTCTCACGATTGCAAAGAGTGGCTCCATTCCAGACTGTGTGCCGACTCCTAACCGAAAGATTTCCGTAAAGCCAGGGGCTTTGCGTGCGACAGCCTGTGCTTTTCTGGCACACCTACCACGGGATGCACTTGGACCGCATCACTTAGGAGGGTCTGTCGCGACACATGCGGTAAGCTCCCAGGAGCACTGCAACCTTGTTCCAAGGCGGTCTCGAACTCACCCATTGCTGGCAGACTTTTATCACAGCAAGCACTCGTGCTCGCTCAGTTGATTGCCACAGATGTGGCATCCGGTGCCACGATAGGCAGGCTCACCATGTCTGCCTCTTCAAGCCACGGCGCACCCCGCGCGCAACATACGACGACGAGCTGTGCAAGATTTTGGCCGAAGGACTAAAGCCAGGGGTAAAAATTGGTCCCAATAATTGGCCGCACGTTCGCACGGCGTGCGTCAATGACGTCATGTTGAACGACGACCCTTCCGCATCCGCATTGCAACATGTTCCAGCAGGAAGGGGTGCGATGCTCTTCCTGACCTTAACGCAGGATTTTGGATTCCTCCTGTAGTTCGAGGAAGCTTTCCTTGGTGTCTTGGAATTCCTTCTTGAGAATAGGAGGCGTGTTCAGCAAGGGTTCTGGTTCCTGCAGCGAAGTCTCCAATAAGAAGATGTGGATCAGTACATCACCCAGGCTGACGAGTTCGCTCAACGCATCTTCGAACATGTCAGTAAGCCCACACAAAAACACGGAGACAGAAAAGAGGAGACAAGACTGATCCTGAGTACTCTGATCATGGCGACGAATCAATTACGTTCGATCGGGACAGATCCGTCAGAACCAAAATTCACGTGGACTTCCATGGCGCCCATAATCTCCAAGACTTCATCGCCGTGTTCAAAACCGTTACTCTTTCTAGAGAGCTGAACGAGAAAGATGGCAGAGTATGCGGTGATGATGTTTGGTGGGTCGATGTTCCTGTCCGTGATGGCCGTCCGTTCTCTAGAGATCTTGATGTTGTGAGAGTTGCTCGTTGGTGCGAAATCGATTCCCTTGCGCATGTTGGTCCATCCATCAACCACGACGAAGAAGAATTCTATTACCCTGAGGCCATCTGTTGAAGAGTTCAGAGTCAGAGTCAGGATGCCCGACCAAGCTTCCGATCACCACTCGTCCTCAAACCATGATCACTGTGAACCTGGATCCTTGACCAAGATTGCGAAATTGAGTGCCCGAGAGTGAAGGATCCGCAATCAACCTCTGACGAAAATGCTCCTCTGCAACACCACAGCCTTCGAGGAATCCACCAAGATGAAAGAACTCTTCCAGATGTTCATTCACAACGGGCACAAGGACATCTGTCCTGAAGGCTTGGACAGCTCGGCCAAGCGCTTGTTTTGTTCGTGGAACCCTTGGCGCGATACATTTCCGACAGGGCCAAGTATTGGGGAACATCATTCAGAGTTTTCAGGTGCTACTTTGGAACCAGCCGTGACGAGCGCAATCCTGAATACAACGTTCCAACCCCAGATTGCTTGGCAACCGCAGGAGGCTACATGTTCACGACGAGATCGCCATCATCAGCGCTTGCCTCCGCGCACACCCATCAAGGCCTATGGGAAGAACAAGGAAATCATCACCGTCCACATCAAGAAGAAGAATGATTTCCAGAGCGAACCACTCAAGACATCCAGCTATCCAAATCAGGACTATGATGAACGTCACGTAGCTGGAGCAGGACTTCCTTTTGCGACGATTGGAATGTTCCACAGCCATCCAAGCCTCAGTCATGGATCCGAGTACCAGTGTGATGCAATCACCGGAAGACGGAAACAATTCCGCGAACCCTCTCAACAGATATCAACAGGTCTATCGCCCAGACAATGGTCTTCTCTACCATGCCATCAAGCTTTTCCAACAGACGTGGAATGACACCCTTGCCTTGCCACTTATTTGTCGCCTTGATGGCGCCATGGACCCTTCAGCCAACATGCGTTCCATCATCAGGCGTGTGTCGCAAACGAAGGCTGGTTCCGACTGGGGCCGAGCCTTGTCCTGGGTAGACTATTCTGGAACAGCTCCAGACAGCAGCTACCAGGAGAAGAAGTGGCGAGATTGAAAGTGCAAGATATGCCTCCTCAGGCTACCAAGTTCGACGCGCCCGAAACGGCATCACAAGACTAGTCTTATTGCGATATCAACTTCTCCGTCTATAAGACGAGAGAATCGATAGTTTCACCTTGGACAATCCTGTCCTTCACTTTCGAAAGGCATCAGTCAAAGAAGATGCGACATTTTGGGTACGACCAGGTGCCTCCTTTGCTTTCCGACCATCTGCGCGCAAACGTATTTTACAGTTGCCAGGCGACCAGATGCTCTTCGGGGTATGTTATCTACAGGAGTATACACCAGGGACATCCATTGGTCAGTACATCCATTCGGTGTACATCAAAGATCCAGGGCCACACAGAGCACCGTTAAGAAAACGCAGACCTACGATTAAAACCCCCTCCCTCAGATTAAAGTTATGTTGTTTTTCCGGGGCACCCACACACACTCGCAACAAAACACACCAATCAACACACACACACACACACGCACGCACACACACGAAAACACACGCACCCGCCAGCATCATCTCAACCTCTTCCACTAGCTGGTTTGACTGCCTTAAACTTTCAGATCTACAAAAGTACCAGCTCCCAAACTGCAAATTCGAGGTTCTAGGAATACTAAACCAATTGGAGACTCAGATCCTTCAAGTCAAATCTCAAAAG